>CAEGAE010098908.1:0-38143 GCA_903067095.1 Girardinus metallicus
ATATATATATATATATATATATATATACACATTAAAATTAAGATTAATTTTTCCAACCAAAATAATGAAGTGATTGTATTTAGTAAACTAAGATCTAATTTCTAATTATCTTAAAAATGGAAACTGATTCCACTAATTCTACTCTATAGCTATAAGGGAAAAGTAGAAAGTCTACTGAATAACAAATTGAGCAATTAAAGTAGCTATGCTAGTAGCTAGTTTTACATCTGAGAACTTTAAATCAAGGGTTGTAATACATAATTCGGAGTTCTAATGTCTGTCTCTGCATTCTTGCCCTGAGCAAGATGGCGTCATATTTTAGCAGATGGGTTTTCGGAATAAAACAAGCACCTTGAAATATGTTTTTTTTTAAAAAAGATCATTTCGGACCTGATGTTTTTTTCCACCATTTTTGATTTTTATAGTGTCATAATCCTGAATGTTAATACAAACAACCACTCCATTGTTAATATTTATCGTATAAGACGACACAACCGTAGGTTTTGTAAATAGAGGACGTAAAATACTTTCGGAAAATTTACTTTAGTCACGGAATATAATGTACTTTGTAGTTGCTTATCCACTTACTGCTCACTGTGTCGAAGATTCTTGTCACTTATTCTGAAAGGATGACACGGAAGTTGTTTTTTAGCCGTTTCCTAGGGGAGGACCCCGTTTCACATTAAGTTTTGAGAGAAGTAGCTCCTGAACACCCAACAATGGCAGATGTTTCTATTGACAGTTTAATCCTGAAGCTGCACGATGTGAACGCAGTAAAGTTCGGAGAGTACAAGCTAAAGAGCGGCTTGCTGACACCGATTTATATCGACCTGAGGGTTCTGGTTTCCCACCCGGCTCTGATGAACCAGGTAAGCACGTGCAGAGTCCTTCCCGCTAAACAGCGCATGCTTGGGTTGAAACGATCAAAATATGGCATCAACTCCAGAAAACTCCGCCTGGCTTTTGTTTCCAGGGTAAAAACTTACAAAATAATCTAAATTAATCTTTGTTGGCATTGGTTTGTCTACACGAGTGCGACAAAAGTCCTCTTAATGGATTGGTTTTCAGTAAGTCGCTGGCTTTATCGAAATTTTCCAGACTTTAAGGATTTGTGAAACTGCTCATCAGTGGTGACTTGACCCTGTTCGGATTGATCTGGCTCAGAAAGACAGCAATATTATCTATGCAAATGCATGGAATGACCTGCTGTTCTTCTCGTAATCATGTAGCACTACTTCATGTGCTAAGGGACTAGATGGCATATGATATCAGAAGATTAAATTCGTCTCCTGGAGCTGTTGTCAGTAATCAATAAAAACAATACACAAGAATAACTGCTTTCAATACCATGTATTTTTTTAAAAAAGGGAAAATTAAAGTGAACACCACAAGACACAAAACATACATAGAACCCAAAAATAAATACAAAATACACACAGTACTGCAGTAAATCTTCCATATAAAAGTGCACCAAAGTCCTACATTTCCCCACCAGTCAGCACAGTGTCTGACTGACACACATTTGAAAAGTCCATAGTTTGATTGTCCAGATATTTGAGGTGAAAATGTCCAAGCGCAATTTGTTTCGTGTGTCTGTATGGTGAGATGGAGGGGGAAATACTACAGACCATCAGCCTCCTACCAGACCAGTATGGAGTGAGTTCAGGTTCTCCTGGCCCAGCCAGTTGTCAGAAGCTCGCCATCCTTTAACCCTTACAGGGTCACCTGGCCTGCATTGAAATAAACAGGACCAGTAAATTACCAGCCTGCTAGTTAACTAGACTTCTTTTCAGTTATATGCAGAAATAAATGCAATTACCCACAATCGAATCTTTAAGTAAAAATAAAGATATCAGCATTTATCTCATTATCTTAAACACATATATTAAATTTAAGGAGTGAGATTATGTGATAATTGATGATCAACAATTAGCATTGGTTACCACCACCCACATGCTAAACAAACACAACACTGTGTTCACTACTCACCAATTCCATACATAGTTCAGTGCATGACAACTTCATGGCTCCAAGCTCACTGGGTGTTCAGATCTACATGACTTTTATACTGTGAGTTTTAAAAGTGCATAATAAACTAATTGTTTGGAAGCACAAACCTGTAGCTCCTTTGTCTCCAGCTCTCCCCCTCACACCTGACTGGGAAAGCTGGAGCAGGCCTGAATAACCAGTTCAGGTGCAGTGATTGGCTGAACACACTCTGTGACTGACTGTCACTCCAACCAACGGAGCAGCAAAGGCGGGACTAAGGGCAATTTTCTACCCTGGGTTACAATAAGGCGAAGATCGCTTCGACTTGTGTAGTCAAGAGTTCAGCTTAAACTGTTACTGAATAAAAAAAAAAATGCAATAACTTTGGAAAGCTGTTCTTCTTGATAAACTACATTGCAGCAACTTTTTAATTGATCCGACAGGCTCAACTTGATACATTTTATCTGTAAGAGCAGTAAACATGGAAAAATATTAAAAGGTAGGTGGAACTATTGTTTAAAATATACATTTTGAATTAGTGATGCATTTGAACTGCATGAATAAAATATTGAATTAGAGAAGAAGCTGCAGTAACTGTATTAAAGATCCTCATTGTAATAGTATTTGTCTGAAATAAAGTATATAAATAAAGAAAAAGCTGCTGTAATTGGTAGATGCTATCCTTTCCTTCTCTGCGTAGTATTTCCCAGTCAGACATAATATTATGACCACCTACTAACAGTATCTTTGTTCCCCATTTACTACCAGTGTACAGGTGACCCATCAGGCAATGACTGATGTAGACTCCTGAAAGTGTGTTGTGGTTTCAGGCACAAAGATGTTAGCAGAACAGCTGCTTTTACAGCATTTAAAGGATCTTCTGCTCCAGAAGATGCAATATGATGCAACCATCAGGATGTACACAGTCTCAGATCTAAGTCCAGATCCCTTTGTGGACCAGTAGATTAAGTTAACTAAACACCCAGGTGACCCACAGTACCAAGGCTCAAAGGCCATGACCACTACCGTTTAGTCTCTGAAAAGATCGTAAACTCGCTATCCCTGGTAAACAAAGTGCAGATCAAAGAGGGGACAAGGTTATAATTAGAAGAAAAACAGACTCTAAACATTTATATCTGCAATTAAAACGTTCCAGTTTCCCTGGTTTTTGCAGAGACTTGTGTAAATGACCTGAAGACATGAGAGGGGATTGGTCTTACACCTACGACTGCACCTTTTCCACATAACTTGTCTTGTGTTTGTGGAGGAAGGAAACGTATAGCTACATTTCAGCAATTGTTAAAATGATGTGGGACCTTTATATTCAGATCGGAGAGCTGAGGATGCAGCTTCAGTGAAGGCCACCAAACACCTTTCATTTTGCTTTTCTTCACAGGTTTCGAGCGTCATCTACCAGCGAGCGCAGGAAGAGAACCTTCAGTTTAACTCGGTATGTGGGGTTCCGTACACGGCCCTGCCTCTGGCCACAATTATCTGCTCAAGACACGAACTGCCCATGCTCATCAGGCGGAAAGAGGCCAAGGACTATGGTGAGCCTACCTCAATTTATCAAGACCTCAAAACACAGAGTCAGGCTGGTTTCTAATCAGAAATTCACTAGTTTGGTTAGTTTTCTTACATAGCAAGGCCCACCTGGTGGTCAGTGTGTCCCCTACATCTTTCTTATGTAATCTTCCTGTAGGAACTAAGAAGATGGTGGAGGGGTCATTTTGTGAGGGAGATACGTGTTTAATCATCGAGGACACGGTGACCAGCGGCAGCAGCATCCTGGAGACGGCAGAAGTTCTCCATAAAGAGGGGCTGAAGGTGAACCATCACTGACGTTTTGACACTGCAGCACGAAGCTTTTTCAAATAAATTCTTCTAAACGGTGTGATGTTTATGGGATGTCTCTGTACATGTTCAAGGTGACAGATGCCATTGTGTTGATGGACAGAGAGCAAGGTGGGGTGGAGATGTTAGCATCTCGGGGAATTCGGCTCCTCCCCATCATCTCCATGTTTAAGCTGCTCGATGTGCTGCTTGCAGCTGAACGTATCGACGCCCCGACAGCCCAGAGTGTCCGCAAGTTCATCCTGGACAACAACACTTTCAGGTACTGAAAAGTTTTTTTTGTTTTCTACTGGGTGGCCGTCAGAACTGAGAAAGTCATACCTTTGGGCCTTTAAAAAAAATCATAAATATACCAAGTTTTCCGGTTCTCAATTTATGCTTAACTCTGGTTTTATTCTTTTGAGATATGTGCTGGCAACATCAAGTCTCTTCTGTGAATTGTTCTGCCTTTATTTTGGGTTTGTTTCTCTTATGCACTGTTTGGGTAGTTCTTCTATGGTTGTATTGTAGCGCTGTTTCTGGTGGGAAAATAGTTCAAAATGGATAAAAAAAGCTGACAGAGGTTGGGAAAAAATATGCGTTTAGCTTTTGAATAAAAACGAAAGAAGCTGCTGAGATTGACCTATTTCATCTTTCATCAGTTAAACTCCTCTTTACATAATTTACTACCAGTTTTTTTTGCTGTAGGAAAGCATATATTTAACAAAGTTATGTCTCAACAAGAATTTTTAATAGACGACTTAAAACAATATATTTCTTTTGCAAAAACTTTTGAAAATATTGTAATTTTTTTTTCCACTTCCCAAGTACGCTCTACTTTGTGTTGGTCTATCACATAAAATCACCCCAAAATACAATCAAGCTAGTAGTTGCCTTATTGCAAGATATAAAAATCTAAATACTTCTGTAAGTAACACTGAGTTAGCTTCATGTTTATTGTGTGTTTTTCAGGCCTAAGAAGACAAATGGCAATGATGCTCCAGCTCCCAAGAAGCCATGTATGGAACCAAAGCGAATTTTGAGCTATGCAGACAGAGCAGAGCTGCCAAGTACGTAATATTTATCTATTAAATCAAATGGCTTGCTCGTTTGTATGCTAACATCAGTTGGTTTGCAGAAATTCACCCCCTGGCATCTAAACTGCTCAAGATCATGGAGGAGAAGGAGTCCAACCTTTGCGTCTCCGCTGACGTAACGAGCAGCAAGGAACTGCTCCAGCTGGCCGAGTCTCTCGGTCCAAAGATCTGCATGTTGAAGACTCACTGTGACATCCTGAAGGTAGAAGAGAAGCACTTTGTTGCTTAAAGAACTTTGTTGAATCACTTACACTCATGTTTTTTTTTGTGTACCATTAGGATTTCACAGAAGAGTTCAGCCAGAAACTCCAAGCTGTGGCTGAAGAACACAACTTTCTCATCTTTGAAGACCGCAAGTTTGCTGACATTGGAAATACAGTCAAGCATCAGTATGAGGGTGAGATCATGTTAGACAGTTCTTCCTTTTGCGAAAGAGCAACCAGATGTATAAAACATCTTTACAGTTGAGCTGAATTAGTGTTTGCTCTCTCCAGGCGGTGTGTTCCAGATCTCGTCTTGGTCCCACATCGTCAACGCCCACGCTGTGCCGGGGCCCGGGGTCGTGAAGGGCTTGAGCGCTGTGGGGAAGCCTCTGGGCCGAGGCTGTTTGCTCATTGCACAGATGAGCTCCCAAGGCTCTCTGGCTACTGGTGAATACACACAAGCTGTGGTAAGCACCTTTCTGCTTAGGTCTTCTTATCACAATACATGATGCTTCAGGGTTTACTGCAGCTTTGTTTCTTCTCTCTCCAGGTGAAGATGGCAGAGGAAAACTCAGACTTTGTAATTGGATTCATCTGTGGCTCCAAGATGACTGAAAAAACTGAATTTCTCCACATGACTCCTGGTGTGCAGATAAAGGCTGGAGGTAAACTTCACTTCATGTCAGTTTGTTGTTTCTTTGTTGTGGGAAACTGCCAGGATCTGAATTTCTTTGTTCAACAGGTACCATGATTTAGGTGTTCTAGTGTGTAGAGATGTATGACGGATAGCATTGTTTTTCACACTTCTTTTGTTTAATAGTTTATACAATTATATGATCATAAAACCTTAATTGCTGGTAATTTAAAATGTCTTTTTAGTCTTTTTTTTAATTATTATTACAAAGATTTAATGGCAGATTTAATGATACTTTCCCAACACAAGGTGGTGCTGTTGCTTTAGAAATTATTTGTTGACCCTCTCATTCATCTCTCTTTCTTATTCACAACTTTCCTGATCTCCCTGTGTTTTTTTTTTTTTGTCACCCAGGGGATTTGATGGGCCAACAGTACACAACCCCAGAGGACGTAATCTACAACAAAGGCTCAGACGTCATCATTGTGGGACGAGGCATTTTGGAGGCGTCTGATAGGCTCGAAGCTGCCGAGTCGTATAGAAAGTCGGGCTGGGATGCCTACAAGAGGAGATCGGGTCAGAGTGACCAGTAAGATCGCAGGAGTTGCATCATTGTGTTGAACTACAACTAACTGTCTGTATAGGTGGGCAGCAAACATTCAGGGGACATTTCAACCAACAAGTATTGGTAACACATGGTTACATCTAATTTTTTGTATGACACATACATATCTAAAGAAAGTATTTTTTTTTTTTTTTTGTGAAATTACTTTTTTAATCAAAGTGATTTCATATAAGTGGTGTGAAATATGCATCACCCTTCAATTTTCAGTTTTGCGAAAGATCCTGAAGGCTTTGCTGCTAAAGCAGGAATGCAGAAGTGTAGAGATCACAGATCAGGCTTTTCCTGGCCAATATCGATTTTCAGTTTCAATGTGCTGTAACCTCTACAGCACATTGCTTGATAGAGGTAGTCATTTTGAATCCATCTAAATTGAAAAAATAATCAGTTTATTTTTATGCATTAAACTAAACATCCCTCAATAGAGTGCATTGCTGTGCATTCTGCCAGTTGATGTGTTTATATTCTGATATTGGTAGGGGGTTCTTAGTTTTGATGCATTTAATCAGTATAAAAAAAATTTCGTATTTGATCAGCTAATCAAAATACCTATTTTTCTCTCACCGTCCTTTGACATAATTTCCTGTTGCTCCAACAAGATTTACCTTGATTTACTACAAATAATCACAGGTGATTATGACTATAAATATGTTGATTTGATTTCATGGCATTTTAAAACGCAGTGTCTTTGCTGCTGTATTTTGTAACTCAAACTCAAAGTATTAAATGAAATTGGAACTTGGGCACCTATGTGTTTGATCAAAAACCTAAGATCTTTTGTTTTCACGGTTAGTATCAAAAATATGTAAGAACACTCCTAAAAATGTGAAGAGCTCTTATAGTGTGTGGCCTAGTTAATTATTGTATTTTCAATCTAACAGTGTTTTAGGACAGCTTTACGACATCGAATTGATGTTGACTGAAGAGCCGAAGTGAACAGAACCTGATTTATTGCTGTATTGAGGACCAATGTTTGCCATCCATTCTTCATAATATAACGTAAAATTGGGCAGCCCATGAGTTGCGACCTGATTTGATAGGTGTTTGAACTACGACACATTAAATCACTGAAACTGCTGTACAGGGCCGATGTTGTCCTACGGGCTTCACTTGGTAAAATGTTATTTTTACGGTACTGGTGTTAGATCTTTGTATTTCATGGAAACAAGATTTTGATACATAAAGGAAATGTATGCAATTTGCTTTAAGTGCTTTCCAAAGCTGGGAAAGTATTAAGAACAAACTGTATTACAAAATAAATAAATGTTCATTTCCACAAACAACCAGAGTGGCTTTTGACATTATGTTCTTTTTTTTATTTTTATTTTTTTTTGTCTTATAACCTAGTGAGACAAATTTCTGTCTGGCCAGCACTGCAAACTACATTTTTAAAACCATGATTACAAGTAGCCACAATTGGTGTAATCTGTAGTTTGTTGTCCTATTCAAAAGCTTTAAGCTTTAATTGTAATTTAATTGTATCTAATTGCAATTAAATACAATTTGTGATTTCAGTTCATGTACATTGATTATTTAGGCTAGAAGGTTTAAACTCTGTGAAAAAAGTTTTATGCTGTTTTTAATGTGCGAAAAAGCTCGTCAATATTAAAATATTGAGATTTCTGCACGCTTTAGTTTGCTTTAGATCGGCAAAATCTAGAAGAAATTGAGTTGGAAGACAAATATGATTTGTTTAAAAGAAGTTTAAAAGAACCTTCTAAACTGTAGGTTTTATATCTACATACTTTTTAAATGAGTGATTTGCTACAGATTATAAGTAAACTTAAGTTTTTCATAGCAACTTAACATCTTTTCTTTTGCATTTCACAGTTGTATATAATAAGCCTTGTAGAAACACTTATGCATTTTATAGTACTAAATCATGTTCAGATATTGATGTATAATCTACTTTTTTATCTCTGCAATCAAAAATGGATTAATTGCAATTAACTACTGACCTTGTTTTACTCTTTAGGTAATCTAATGTGAACATAAATGCATTTTGTAGAATAATCAATAAGTAACCCACTTTGGCTGAAATTACCTAATTGAGATGCTTGTAGCTATCTAAAAGCTTCTGGCATTTTTTAATTAAAGTTTGCTCCACTCCTCACTTTAAGGTGTGAGATGTTTTTTTGTTTGTTTTTTTTTTTTTCAAATGCAGCCTGTTACAAGTCACCACCCAGCATCTCTAAAGATGCTGGATATATATGTATATACCTATACTTATATAGGTATATACATATATGTATATATGTGTTTATTCTCATGATGTTATCCTCACATAGTTTTTTTCCCCAATATCTGCTCCTGTAATTTAAACTGCAAATTACCCATTAGTAGAAAATCTCATTTTAAAAATACCCTGGGGGTATGCTTACTGTCTAATTCAATGCATTTCTCTTACTATGTACAACCCGAGGAGTGACCTGCCAATTTGCAGCAGACATGCAGATCTCTAAGTGACTAGCTGTCTGGTGAGTGCTGGCTGATCTTGTGTTGTGGAAGGATTATCTGTAGCCAGTAGTGCATTTTGACATCAGTGATATGGCTCCCTGCTCTGGGTACCCTTCAGTCTTGGGGTGTAAAAAAGAGAAGATCTTGTAAGTTGCATCTTGACTGAGTAGACTGGTAAGAACCATCACCTTGTTCAATGCTTTCCCTCAGAGTCTGGACCCTTGTCTATTGAGAACGATTGCTTGCTGGAGACGTAGATTCTACTGAAGTTTTAAGCGCTTGCATCTGATTTTACCCGAATGCTGTTGATGGCCGTGATGGATGTAATGCGCCAGCTGGATGAAACTGTGACGGTAAACATGCCCTTGTGGATAAGGGCCACAAGATCTTTGCATGCAATAAAATGTTTTCTACATTCCTCTTGTTCCAACTTTAATTGATCACTATTTGGAATCATGGACAACACAGATCGAATGGTTTAATTTACTTCCTCTGCTGCCATTGCCAAGCTATAACCATAGACTACAATTCTAAAACAGTGCAGAAAGTCAATGTCAATTGTTCAGAGCTTCTCTTTCTATTCAATTATTGACACGTTTGAAATTCAACAGGCTCAGTGGGAGAAATCCCACACAGCACTGAAGGGAGATGAGAATTGAACACAACTGCTTAGGAAGGCAATGGCCATGATTGAGTTTTCTGTTGCTTATTTGCTTGTTCAGTCCAGTAAGCTAATGGGGACTGAACACCACCACCCTTTAGGATCATTAAGATGGTTTTATTTTTGGTCTTTCTACTTTCTATGGCAAGAAAATTTTGACCAAAAAAAAAAAAAGTCTTGCCAAGTCTCTGTCTTACTGGAGAATTATGAACTCTTAACAGTGCAAAGTGTAACCTCAAGTGGTTAAGACATTCTGGCTTTCTGATCTCCTGGATACGTTGTGGAACTCTTGGATACATTTTTGTAGGGAAGCCACTTTGGTGAATGTTCATATTTTGTTCATTTGTGGATAATGGCTATCAGTGTGGGTTGCCAGCCAAAAATCCTAAAGCCTTAGAAATGTCTTTATAAAGGTTTACAGTCTGATAGTTGATAATTAATTTGTGATGTTTAGCTTTAAATCCTAATATGTGTTGACTTTTGGCTTTCTTCATGTCAGACAGGTTCTGTTTAATTGATAACTTATTTTTTGGTACAACAGTAATGAGGATAGAACAGGAAGTGAAAGTGACAAAAGACATGTTCTTAAACACAGTTTATGTGTGATTTAACAAAGTGAGCAATTTTATTTTTCACGTAATGCCAGGATTTTTCAGACTCCCTACATAAAAATGAATAACTTTGTACCTCGGGTTGGATTTCTGAATTTGTGACCCATGTGAGCTAAAATCCATCCCTCTCTACACAACCATAAGTGAACCTTCCTTCAAAAAGTTGTGGAACAAAATGAGCCGTCAGCTCCACGCAGGTATTTGCAAGGCAAAGTGTATGAAAATAATCCCGGAACAGAAGCGGTGTAGCACGGCTTGAGCTTGTCGTCAGGTAGCTACGTTACAATGAGGCTTTTTACAGTTCAGTGCAGGCGCAGAGGTCACACATGTCGTTGCCTGGCACACCGGAGCAGGAAGAGGAGGAGGGCGCGCGCTTTGGAATAATTCATTTTGGTCGCGCGTGTTTTACGCACACACACGCGTGCCCCTCCCTCTTTATGTCAATATTGGATCAGAGCAACGCACCGTGCGACAGGTGTCTGCGCCCAGAGGATCCACTGACAGGGGAGGAGAAAGGAGGACGTAGGGGCGAGGGGGGAGCGTGGGGAAGTATAAAAGGTGCATACCTGTCACAAAACGCACACATTCAATGCGTGGGAAAGGTGGGGACCAAGCTTGCACATTTCCCTTCCTTTATTGCTTTACTTCTTCTAAAGGTAGGCCGTAAGTTCGTGCAGAGCATCAATTCTTTCACTAGTTTCCAGGTGCTATTCTATATTTTTCTAATTTATTTTACTTTTTAAAACCTTTCCCCCTTTCAGACAGTGG
This sequence comes from Girardinus metallicus, assembly GCA_903067095.1. Taxonomy (NCBI): domain Eukaryota; kingdom Metazoa; phylum Chordata; class Actinopteri; order Cyprinodontiformes; family Poeciliidae; genus Girardinus; species Girardinus metallicus. The sequence goes on from CAEGAE010098908.1 coordinate 10,876, forward strand.
AGAAGAGCAACGCCAGCTGCTGTGTTCCAGAGCAGCATCACGCCGCACCATTTGTGACTTTTCCTCACTTTTCTCTGTATTTGCTTCACGTTGAGCCTCACGTACAATACCTGAAGATGAAGTTTTGTTCGTTCGGCTCGCGTTACGCAGGTACGGGTGGGCATCTGGAAAAGGCACGAAGTTTGACTTTTGGACTTGGACTGCGCAAATGAGATGAATGCTGCTCAAAACTCTTCTACCAGCCATTTTGTCTAATATCATTGCACTAAAACTGATAAAGAAGCACCAGCATGACTCATAAAGTTATATAAAAACCAAAAGAAAATGCATAAAGAGTAAAGTTAGAGCCAGTATTTCATCCGAGATCTCCATGATGATAATTCTTTTAGTAACTGCCACCAGGTGTGTTGCAGCCTTTATTTCACTGAGCAGGTACATTGTCTTATTTGCATACAGCTGGCAGCAGTTACTGCTCTAAAGGAAGCAGCTCAGACTAACTCATTGTTTCCACAGTTTTTAGACGAAAGAAAGCAGCTAAGACTGATGTTTCCAAAGTTTGAAGAGTACAGTTTTTTTTTTTCCAGTAAAGTTTTTGTAGGTCCCATCAGAGCAACTTTTATCCAACATTTTCTTTGTAGTCTCATATGAAGAAGTAAAAGATGCAAATGTAAACTTGTAAATCTGTCTCGTATATGTACATTGAATTCTATTTGAACTGGAAACCAGTACAAAAAAAGAAAGAAAAGAAAAAAACAGACCTGCGATCAGTCCCACCTGTGCTGAAGAGGCTGACATTTACCAGGGCCTGGGGGTGATAATCTCTTGATCTCCCTCCTTTAGTGTGCTTTTGATAATCATTTTCCCATTGGCAAATTCATGGAGCATGTGTGTTTTTTTTTTTTCCACTGTGGGGGTCTGCTCATCACTAATCATTTTCTGCGTAACAAAGCGAGACCTCAGGCGGGCCAGAGAGGTAGCCTTAATAGGAGGTTATGTTAATCATTAACTAAACATTAACTGCACACACACACAGATCTGGTACAAGCCATCTGTCATCAGGATGCTATGCTGAAGTATTCAACAATTGCCGCTCCTGTGCCATTCATTAATATGTTTTTCTATATTGAGCATAATGCAAGCAGTTTTAGTTGTTGATAATAAATTACATTTTTTTTTCTTGACATAATGTTTTGTACACAATAGCTACCTATAACTGGAGATGATACAAGATATTTACTACACATATCCATCTAAAAATGCATCGCTCGAAAGTGACCTTAGGGTTTGTCAAAAAACTGACATCAAACCATGTCTACCAGTTTGTCTTCTTCTATTTTATGCATATTATCACCCTAATATTGTATTCATGTCTCCTTTAAATCCACATCATCATTTATTGTTCCAGAAAACACAGATAGCCTCACCTTATCATTAGAAAGCCTGACCTCGCCTGCATGTCAGCCTCCTTGCCTCTGCTTGATTCTCCAGTCAATATTTGCTTAAAGCCAGTGGAAGGTAGATGGCTTGCACTCCTTAGTATCCTGGTTACTTTGCTTCCATTTTAAAACGACTGTCCCAACAAGTCCTTGCTTTTGCTACACCTGTCCTTCCAGCTCCCAGTTGTTGTGTTAACCTGTAGAAGTCGTTTGCTTAAGACTCAAGGTGCAGACTGACCCACTGAAAATACTGCTGTTATCCAAAATAGACATTTCTTTTGTATGAAAGTTGCATGATGTTTATTTAGTGCCATACAAACGTAACTAAAGTGCCCTCCTTAAATAGTTTTCATATTTTTCACTTTATAACCACAACCACAAGTGTGTTTTATTTAGATTTATGTGACAGAATGTAAAGCATAATGGTGGTATAGAAAGAAAACAACATCCTGGTTTCAGAAGCCTTGAAAAATACAAACCTGAAAAGTGTGGCATGCTTTTTTTTCAGCCATGGTGAGAAGGTCTATCACTGTAGTTACAGCTGCTATTCTTTTACACTTCCAGATTTTCACATCCAGTAACTAATATTTTTGTCCAGTCTTCTTTGAAAAATAAGTTAAGATTGGAAGGAGAACAGGATTTTGTAAAACCCCCTTAAATAATGACCTTCCTGTTGTTATTGTTCCATAAAGGTCAGATTTGTAGCATGCACAATTACCTGTTCAACAATTAGTTGGGAGAACAACTCCCACCTGAGTTGTTCTCTCCGGTTGGAGATCCACAGCTCTCCCACCTGAGCTGTGGATATCTCCAGATCCTACTTCTCTAATTAATGGTCCCCTTGTTTGGCCTGTTAGCTCAGATGGCTATGTTTTGACCATCTATGCTACACATTTTCAGATGTTGTCTTGAATAATGCTTAAAGCTTTGAATAGAGATTTATAAGCTCCACTGTAACACTTTCTGCAATTTTATATCTGAATTATCAGATGTGTTCCTTATGATGATTTTTCACTAGTCTTTTCTAACAAACCAGTGAGATCTTCAGAAATAGTGGTAGTTACATTAAAATAAATTACACACAAGTGGACTATTTTCTAAGTAGGTGACTTTTTAAGGCAAGTCGTTGCACTGAATTTTACTTGGGGATAACAGAATAAAGGAAGTGGAATACATACTGTATATACAACACACTTTACAGATTTTTATTTATTTATTTTTAGTCTATCACATAAAATAATAAAATACATTAAAGTTTTTGACTGTAATGTGGAAAAAAATGAAAAGTAAGAGTTTGAATTTCATTGCAAGGCTTTCTAAGCTCACTTAGAAAAATACATTATGTATACCTTTACCCATTTTATGTTATTGGTCTTTCTGTTTGATGTTTTCTACAACTACCAAAACCTTTATTTTGCATTTAGTTTTTGTTACTCTTCAGAAGGACTCCCTATCTTTTAACACTGGAATAAACTGGCAATTTACAAAATTGAGCTAACACACATCTGCCCCTGACAGTTGAATTGTCTCATTTCATTACGTCTACTACTGCCTTCAGTGACCCTTTAAACTCTGCTCTGCTAGGCCACACTGAGACATTAGCAGCACTTGTTGTATCTCTGCAGCATCAACATGATTGCATTTGCGATGCCTGTCCAACTCTGTTGTACTATCTGTTTATGGTGGAGTGGAGTGAATGCTACCCAGAGGCTGTGTTAGTTCATTTGTGTGTGTGTGTGCTGCCTGTTGCCCGTTTCCTCTGACAGTTACTGATAATGAAGAGTCATGCAAATGCCTGAGGCCTGCTCTGTCTCCCAGGAGATGCCTCTTTTTGCTCGCCGATGCTGTAACACTGAATGAGCAATGATCAAAGAGGATCTGGTCTTGGAAAAGTTTTCTTTTAGACCTTAAGAGTGTGTTTTAGCACTGACATCAGGTCTTACACTATACGGCTAAATGTTCTCCATTACAAAATAAACTGAGTGTGCAGACAGCCTTGTGTGGGTGCCTGTCGACACCCTTTAATACAGACAGCGTTTCTGTTTTCCCATTTCCAACACCAATGGTGACTCATGGAGGCTATCATAGGAAATGTTCAAACCTATCGAATGTTCTCTCAGTGTTTTTCTGTCCAGCTGCTTAGGTGTCCAGCAAGTGGAGGTGGCACGAGCAGATGTCCTGCTCACATCATCCTTACCTGGATTAGTCCCCATGGTAACGTTCCAGCTGGAGGAGGGCATTTGCTGAGGGCAATCTACATGTCAGAGTGCTTATGTGTGTGACTATACAAAGAGTTTTGCGTGTGTGCGTGTGTTAGTGTGGGTACAAAGAAGCAAATGGAGGTAATTAAGTCTGAATTAATCTTGAAATAACAATTCAAATAATCAGGAATATTTTAACATCTGAGCGAACAAAAATAAAATGAAAACCTGTCATACAGAATCCCTGGAAATGGAGACAATTGGCAACATGTAAGGGGTAAAGGGTAAAAAAAAATTATTTACCAAAGAAATTGAATTAATTTCAGTTTATATACTACCAATTCCCAACAACTGACATCTTGAGGCATTTTACAAAAACTAATTTCACTTCAATCACAAACACATTCCAGTTTATTAAACCCAATTAATTATTTAAAGCAAAAAGTTAAAACATTTCTAAGCAAATCCAGCAGATTGCATCAATTTAATAGGCTACCAGCATTCACGGCACTTGGCCACCATGTTGAGACAGAAGACAGTTGCTTGCATTGTCGTTGACTTTACAGCAATCCCTTATGCTGAGTATCCATAGTGACAGTGGCAAGGAAAACCTCACTATTAACAGAGAGAAAACTTCGACAGAACCTGGCTACCAGTACAAGAGGCCATCTACCACGATTGACAGGGTTTGAGAAGACAGAGCAGACACACAAAAAATAAAGAACTGATGTAGGATTATTTTTGATTTTGAACAATAAAATGGTAGTTTTAGGCAGCATTATCACAAATGTGTATAAAGAAAAGTGACAAGACTTGTCACTTCAGAGTTTAAAAAATGATGGATGCAACCTACAAAAGGCCTTCTTTAAGCATGTTACGTTCTCCCTCAAACAGGCCCAAACTTTCAACCAGGAGACAACCTATTTATGTTTGGAGTCTCTAAATGAAAGGCAGTTCCTCTAAATTTGATACAAAGGCCATTTGCCGGAAAAAGGCAAATTCTATTGTATTACCCCACTATGTTTTACACATACATACTGTGCACTGGTTTCCTCCTGTGGTTGACTGGCGGCCTGTTTAGGGTGGACTCTGCCTAAACAGGCAGAGTCCCATGACCGGTGGAGACAGGCACCTGCCCCATTTATTTATAAATGATCAAGATGAAGATGACAATATTTAAGTTCTGTACAGAGACAAGTAAAAAGCACCACAGTTTTAAGGTGTTGCTTTACATTTTTCCAATGAAATTAAAACATATGAATACCGTATATATATGAGTGATGTAGTAACTGGTAGATGAGATGAGTCATTTGACCAGTTTGAACACATGAATGGACTTGTTATGAAGCCAGATAAGGATTCAAAGTAGGACCACACAGTCCTAGCTCTGTACCAGACTCCACTGACTCCCCACACATGCAAATTCCTCCTTCCAGCTGTATTTCACAGGGAAATGAGTTGTTGAGGTGTGTTACTTCTGAGTTAAATTTTTTCTGAATAGAACCAGAGGTTCAGACAAAGTATAATTTTCAAAGTCATGGGTAGAGTTAGGGGTACAGATTGGAGTCAGAAGTAAAAAATTTTATTATTATTATTTCTTGTGTAGGCTATGTGAGTAACGAAGTAGGGATGATTCATTTAATCAAACTCGGTAGAGGAAAAAAGAAAGTATACTCCCTGTCCCAACCCCCAAGACAAACACATAGAGTCCTGATTGTTCAGGCAATACACGTTCTGTTTTAATTATTTTCAGTGGATGCAACATTAACATTTAATAACTCATGTAACAGAAACTTGCCATCATGTTTCCTCGTTTTTTTGTCTGTAAAGCACGACAGGTTGAGGCAACCTGACAAGGTAAACGGAGTTGTACTTCACACCATGAGTAATGTAAGCACACACACACACACCCGCGCACCCCCATGCGTACACACACCCATACAACATCTGTGTCTATATAAGCCTTTCACCTGCTCATCACCTGCTCTTGGTGCAAGCAGGCTGACACACACTAATGGACACACATGTAGAGAGAAGGACAATGAACGGGCTAACATCAGACAAAGAGAAAGCTGTTCATACAAGTAAACAGCCCACATACCCTACAGGTGAAAACCCTCGCTAAACAGATGACCAAAGTTACCAAGAACTCCATTAAATACAATATTCAGGGAGTGAAGAAGAATTTTAAAAACTGAATTTATGAATGCATGACGTCCAGGAAACCAGCAGATGTCTAAAGGTTTAATCAGCAACAAATCAGCACATTAATTCTGTAGAATGTCATCATCAGTTTGAAAGAAAATGTAGTGTCTTGAAATTATTTCACTTAAAGGTTCAATCATTTGCAATATAAAGGGATTTGTACTCTTTCCCCACCAGAGTGCCATACAGATAATTGCCACTAGATGTCACTGATGTTAAAGAAAATGGTGATATTGTTTGAGATCTCCATACATCTCAACACTTGAAATTTAATATCCATTATTTTCACAACTGCAATAGTTAATAAATTAACTATTGCAGTTAAATCTTGCAATACACATATGTTGTTTCCTCACCATGAAAAAACTAAATGAAATAGCAGCTCAAAACAATGCTGCGATGTTTTAAGAATGACCTAATCCATAATATAAACATCCCCGGGTGATTATTAAAATAAAAAGCTTACCATTACAGCCAGACGTTTATTTAAAACTACTCTAAATTTAAACTTGACTTATCCATCAAATTACCTTTAAAAATGTCATTAGCAAGGCTTCCAATTTAACAACATTCAGAATGAAACCATGAGAAAAACATGAGGGAAATGTGGTTACAGTTTGTTTTTTATTAGAATACAAGACACAGTTGTTGCCATCCATTTGAAAGATAAGTAACCCTCGTAAGCTAAGAATATTATAAGAGGGAACCACATTGATAAGAAATAATTTCAAACAATATCACCATTTCTTTACTCTGCTATAATTTGTACAAGCGTGTCTAGCCAATTTGACATCATATTCTCCTAATTTGCACAATATAATCTAGAATAATCTACATTCCTGTGTCTTCTTGTTATACTCGCATCTCTGTCATTTCACCCAATATTTCCAATAGGATTTAGGCCTCATGACTGATATCGTCATAAAACAAGACAGATTTTGCGTACTGAACCATTCCTGTGTTAATCTAGACACAAGTTTTAGTTCCATGTTGTCCGTATGTCTGTTAAGTACTTTACTGGACAATTTTAATGTACCAATAGATCTTTTGACCATAATATTTTCGGACATCATCCTACTAAAAGACCATGTGACGACTCATTTTTCAGTTTTCTAGCAGAGGCTACCAGATTTTTGTTGATAATGGTCAGAGTTTAAGACGCCACACCTTCATGTCCGTGAATAATAAACAGTCCCACACTATCATATACTGGCCACCCTATTAAACTGTTGGCACAAGGTTCATTTTTTACATTTTACTCCTTTGTTTTACACCAAAACCACCTTGAGCGTTTAATGCCAAAAATATGAATCTTATATTTATCTAATAAGGAGTACAGTTGTAGTTGAAATAGAGTTTAAGAAACGCCATGTTTACATTTGTAATGCTCAGGCAAAAAAATATTTTTTTTCTAGCATGACTTCCACACAACCAGTTGATATGTAGATAATATATCCTGGTTATTACAGAGCCAAGATGGTCCTAAAATGAGACATTTTGTTATGATTGTCAATCATTGTGCAACTAACAACAATGTTAAAAATATTTTTTGTAAAACATTTTTTTACATGAATAAATATACTTGGAGTCATGCTCCATAAATTAGAATATGCATTTGAATGACACTAATTTGTGAGATTACATTGTGAATGCGTTTAACTTGGTGAAATAAGTCACCGAAATAAATTAACTTTCAATAATAAAATTCACTGAATATGACTGTTAATTACCCACGTTCCCTGGGAGATTATATTGGGAGATTATACTGCTATGCTACAATAAAAGACGCATCATATTTTGTTGTTTGAATGAACCCAAATGCATTCAGGAGGAAGGTGCAACCATGATTAAAATATTTTAATAAGAAAACCAGTTTAACAAACTTACAAATAACTATGCTCAAATTCAATTGAAATTCAAAAATACTCTTTTGCTCACAAAGGGAAATTAAATCACACACAAATTTGAAACATAAAGGACAGATCTGTCATACATTGAGGATTCAGCAGGGCAACCACAGGAAACATGAGGGAGAACAACAGGAGAATCCAGCAAGCAGAGTTTAAAAACAGGGAGAGTACAGGAGTAATGAGGAACAGGAACTGAATGCAATGCAACTGGGGAAGAGTAGATTGGGGCAATGAGGACAACTGTTACAATGAAACACCAAAGCCAAAAGCTGGAAACTAGCAAACCATAATAAAAACAGAGCACAAAATAACACTAAATGTAATGCTCAAAACAAGGGAAATACAATGACATAACAGGCCAGCAAACAGAAGAAAATAACATGATAGTACAATAAAATACTAAAGCTAAACATCAAGGTGACTGAAAAAACTTTAAGTCCTAAAATTAAGTTGTAATATTTTTTCCATGTTTTTATATCTTTACTTGCAGTGCTAGTTAAAGTGACTGAACTTGTGCTAATAATACTTGAAGTATCTTCAAATTATATTTAGTTTAGTTCTAAATTCGCATCTCCATTCTCCATGTATCACCATGTCACTATGTCTTATTGTCATGGGTCTAGTAATCGTCTCTGCTCTGTGTAAGAAGGGAGGTAAAAGACGCAAATAACCCAAATTCTCCTGCGCAGAGCCAGTGACACCTTCTCTGCATTAGTGCATCACTTCCTCCAGCTGACCAGCATACCGTGGTACAGAAGGAAACAGGCTCTGTAAATGAAATCAACACACACCCAAGTACTCACTGTGTGGGACGCCTAAACCTTTTCCCCACCTAGAGTTTAGGATTCAGTTTACCTACAGCAGAGAGAGTGGGGATCAGCTCCCAGAATGTCTCTATTATCCCGCTACACCAATCAAACTGTCGTGTCAGTGCGTTGCCATTGTATAGTCCCGGGTCAGGTTGCCAACAGCTATGGCTGCCGTATTGATGACTAAGTCAGTTTGGGGCTCTGAGGACAATGGTGCTCTGGAGCCTCCACAAAGCACGAGGCTAATGCTGCCCTTTCATGCGGCCTGCTCAGCTGCTGAGTGTGCAAGGCTGCTGGGCAAATGGAGCGGCACAGGTCCAGGGGCCCAGCCCTATAAAAACACAGGCGAGGGTCTCCTCGCCGACATTGATTATACTGGATCTGTCCCACCTCAGTACTGTCTGTAAGTATGCCCACATGTTGCCTCAAACTTAGCTACAAGAAAGCAGATACAGTTGTGGGGAGGCGGGTGTGTGTGACTGGGGTGGAGCCCAACAGGAAGCAAGATGCTAACATATATTATGCATCACATAGGCCGCTGATGGATGTACTTTATGCTCTTTTGTTTTCAGAGATACACCTGGGTAGATATGGACATACAATTAATATTATTATCTATTGTTTATGTATCTGTCTAATATCTTAGAGAATATGTAATAAGAATGCTTTGGTTTTTTTTAGTGAGCTTATGTTTGGTTTGAAAACAAGTTTTTTAAGCTAGCAATGTACAATTTTTCTTACACCAGTGATTATTCATTGATAAAGTGGTTGTCTGTTGAAAAAAACAATGGATATGCAAAAGGATTTTTAAAAATATATGTTATTATTATTACTATTTGCTTTTGATTTTAGTTGTGGATTGTTATATTTTTCAAACAAGAAGGGACACTTTAATTTTTTAAAGATTTGTTTTTGTTTTATTTGACTTTTCTAGTTTTCTAATTTAAGCTAGAGCCCTCTACACCCTGCTTATAATGTGGTTATATAGCATCTACTGTAACACACAAAGAAAACTTGCTTTTTCTTGGATAAAACTCACAACTGATGGACACTTTTTGTTGTGAATGAAACGCATGTTTTTCACCCCATTCTGCAGAGAAGCACCCCTCAAAGGGAGAAGCAGCAGCCATGAATCCTCAACAGATGGAGCAGATGGGCCAGTTCAGGATCACAGTCTGGGAGGAGGAGAACTTCCAGGGCAAGCGCTGTGAGTTCATGCTGGAGTGCCAGAACATCATGGAGAGGGGCTTCAACAAGATCCGCTCCATTAAGGTTGAGAACGGACCGTAAGTTAGCTCTCTGATGGATTCGTGTTGCTCAGATACGCTTGTCTTTAACTACTGGTGTTCACAATTCACTATTTTCGTTTTTTGTGTGCGTTATCTGCCAGCGCTGCTAACAATAAAGGTTAGCTTTACCAATGCAGATTTGCACCACATTAATGCTAGACATTAGCCATGCCTATATTAACAATACAGCTGTCAAAAAGTATGGCAGTTTCATAATTCTTCTTAAATATTTAAAAATATATGCATTGGGATTTTCTAAGATGAAGCAAAATATATTTCTATTGATTTGCTTTAAAAAAGTCCATGAGGAGATGTGATATGAGGACTCCAAACAAAGATCTAATAAAAAAATGTACATACACATGAAAATTACAACCTGTGTTTTTATTACACTGATATTTGGTATGCATCACGTGTGTATTCGCATCCATGTGTGACCCTGTTTTTGATAAGAGCTGGCTGTGAGCAGCTGCTGGCTGCGAGCCAGAACGGCTGCCTGGCTGACTGACTGACTGCTGATCAGATAAGGCGCCCTGGGTGCAGCAGCGCTGCTTAGCTTAATGTTTGCTTTGTGTGAGACGGTGACAAAAGAAGCTGCATTCTGTTTTTATGCGAGACCAAACTGTGGGTGTTGGGCTCTACCTATCACAAGCAGACAGTTTTAAAGTCATTTGTTTTCTGGAGTGTTTTCGTAACATTTTGTTTTTCAGTTCCTCTGATCCTTACTTCTCTCTGCTGTCCAGGTGGGTGGGTTACGAGTACCCAGAGTTTCAGGGACAGCAGTTTATCCTGGAGAAGGGAGATTATCCTCGCTATGAGGCCTGGAGTGGAAACAGCAGCTACAGAACCGAGCACATGCTTTCCTTCAGACCCATTAAGTGTGCAGTGAGTCCCCCCTCACTCTCTTCTCTTTTCCATCTGTATTTATAAAAATACCTCTCCTCATTCCTTTGAATACTTTGTGTATGCTGAAATAATTTCATTTTGGTTTTAGTCTTGTGCATCAAATCATAGCAAGCAGCCATGTAATCCAAACATAATGAAATCTGCTTAGTCTAATTTATTTAGTATTGCTTGAAAGAAAAAGGATTCACCGTTGAATGGTGTTTCTTCTTTCAGTATCATCAAAGGAATATTAGTAGCTACTTTGACGTCTCATTGCAAAAGTCTTAAATATGTTTAAATGTGTTCTCTTCAGAACCACAGTGACAGCAAGGTGACCCTGTATGAGTGTGAGGACTTCCAGGGCCGTAAGTTTGAGATGTGCGACGACTACCCCTCCCTACAGGCCATGGGTTGGTGCAGCAAGGAGGTGCCCTCCATGAAAGTCAACTCAGGAGCGTAAGTCTCTCTTCATTCGCTCTCGTCTTCGTGTCTTCGTGTTTCCTTGTTGCAGGCCTAATTTTTTCAGTCAGTGTAATTTTTCTCTTATGTTTCTATTATTATGTCATTTTCTATAGGAATTTAGGATGCTAACTCCTTACAAAACACCACCATTTATGACTATATTAACCTGAAAATATATACAATCAATAAAATCTTCTAAAGCTGCCACTTTGTTCACTGAATTCTTCTGAATCTTCAAGCTTTCACTTCACTTTGCTTGTTCTGTTCCTTTATGCAGCTGGGTGGCCTATCAGTTCCCTGGTTACCGTGGCTACCAGTACATCCTGGAGAGAGACAGACACCAAGGCGAGTACAGAAACTACAACGAATTCAGCACCCAGGCTCACACCAACCAGGTGCAGTCCATTCGTAGGATCCAGCACTAGATCTTCACACTGCCTGCCTGAACCAACTTAAAAAAAAAAATAAAAAGAAAAAAAAAGAAACTTCCTTTCTAATTGCTTCCTCACCTCGAACCCTGGACAGACCTCTGTCACAGAACAGTAGACTAACTCTTTCTATCACTCTGTGGCTCTGGATGTATGGATATACACTTCTACTACCATGCTGAAGCATGTTCTTGAAATAGGAAATAAAGGTTTTTCTTCCAAACTAGAGGCTGTTTGTTGGTATTCTTTATTTTTTTTCCATCTCCAATAAATTTTTTCATCTTAATTTGGTCAATTCATTCCATGGCAACGTCAGAGCCCATTTAGCTTTGTGAGCAAGGCTGCTATCAAAGTTAGATATTGATTTGTATTTATCGAGGACATATCTAGCTTTTCATGGAGAGATTTGATTCTGTTAGGCTTTAGGATGTGTAGTGTTGTTCTTGTCATACTGTATTCTTATTTCCAATAAACGAGAGCATGAGATTACTTTTGTTTCTATTATTTGTTTTACAACTGTTACAATTTGCATACATTAAACAAATAAATAAATAAAGTTGATATTTAGTAGATGGAAACTTTATAAACTGAGCCCATCCATTTTTTATGGATAAATCTGACACAGATATGTGAGAGAAAACTTTTTGTTTTGCATCAGCAACACAAACTAGCTTAAAAGGTCCAAAATAAAGAAATATAACAGATAACAGGGGAGAATTTAGTTTCCTCCTATACATTATACTGTTGGAACATACAGACAAAGGGAACTTTGATTGTTTTGCTCTAAATCATCCAGATTACCATTTATTTTAATTCACTCCTAATTTTCTGTAGGACTTTGGTCTAGGCAGTGGAGTTTTTGAATTGTTGTTGGTTTGGGAAACCCCCCTTTTCAGTGCCCCTGCAGCATCACAAACAAAACCTCCTCTGCTAAAAATCTTAACTTTTTAACATTTTATTATTTATAAATGTTGAAACGTAAAAGAGAAAACACTTTTGCTTTATAGAGAAGGAGAGTGGATGCATAATGATTTGTCTACTCAAAGAGTGACCAGTATACATTTTGTGTTGTCACAAATTAGGCGCCAACATTAGCCAGCTCCAGTGCTCAGAAACACATCCACAGACTTCAGAATAAGCAAAAGAAAACCTGTTTGAAAACAAACACCTTGTCTACTGGACTGAGATTTTCATAAAAGAAGGTTGAGTGTGTCTCCTGAACTATCATTCATAGATCTGGCCATATGTTTTTGATAAGTGTCTTTCTCAAACAACCAACACTGATTGATTTTCAGTTTGTGCCAGGTTTTGTATTTCAACAAGTGAATGGACTCTATGCACTGTAACAAGGTTCCCAGGACCTTTTGGAAATGAGACAGGCCCACAGCATCACGGATCTTCTTAAGATGTGCTTTTCCATATATTCCTCCTTTTGGCAAACCTCTAGTGTTAATTCTTGAAATTCTTTCTACCCTTTTCTACTGTTTGTGACAGTACTAATGATGTTATTTTGTATGTATTGCATTGATTGTAGCTATGGGCAAGTTTGAATGAGCAGCTATTTTCTTGAAGTCTTTTGCTAACTTATGCGGATCAATGACTAAAACATTCTGCATGTTCTCTCCTTTTTCATCTTAAAGGGAAATTCTGGTTACATTTACCTGGATTACAATTTGGAGAAACTCTCATAAACACAATTCAGCTTTCATTTATTGAAAGAATTTGAAAGAAATCACAACAGTTACTTCTGGAAGTGAAATAATGAAAGCATGTATTCAAATGAAATGTTGGAGTCTTTGGAAATGGGTGCCAAAAACAGGGCTGTTTACAAGTCAAATGAGAAGTTGTTTCATTTTGTACACATGTTCTCAGTTCTGAGAACATTGTATACTAGAAGAGTGTGAAAAAGACAGTCTACATCCTTTAACGGTCAAGCAGCTTAGTTTTTGTTTGCCCATCCTAATATGACACCGTCATGTTTATCCTTGACGTCTGCCAGGATCCTGGTGTGTGTTTACTTCCATTTGTTGGTCCAGGACGTTGGATTCCGCATTACACCCCAACTGGCCTCACTGTCCCACGCCCAGAAACAACAGGATCTTTGATAAATGTGTAACTTTGCACACACACCTTTCTCAAATATACATTCCTCTACAAACCAATTAAAGGAGCTGCTGCGTGGCTCACACAGAAGGGACACTTGAGTAGTGCGGGGAGCTGCAAGAAGTTCTTAGCACAAAGGTAAGTCAAGACTCACAGGCAAAAGGAGTCCTGCTTTTATTCATTGTGATAGGTTTGTTAACTGCAGGATTGACTGCGGTATTTTCTAGCTCGTTCGGGTAACAAGTAGCTAATGTTGACAATGTATATTACTTAATGCAAACTTTCTAATCGTTTGAGCTTAAGGAATATGTCAGACATATGTTCTGATCTTTTGTCCAGATCCGAGATTGACTTGTTTTCAAAGCAGAAACAAATATCTTCAAACAAATATTTTCTTTTTTTTTTTTTTTTGGTTTTTCAGTGAGTCTCTGGTAGATTTCTATGAATTTCTGTCTTCCTGGTTGAAAGCTCGCCTGCATATTTTTCCACTATTGCAACCATGGATTCAGTCTAGCTTCCGAGGCTTGTTTTAAGTTGCCTGCGACTTGTACTTGGACACAGGCAGCTAAAGCAAGTCTGGGACGCCCGAGACATGTCAGCGAGAACATCTGACGACAGATTTTGGGTTTTGCAGTAAAATTCGTTAAATTATATCCTGCAGTGCAAAATCCCAGAGTGCATCATGACAGTTTATTGAAAAGATGTTATATTTCACCATAAATCTTAAGTAGTTAGCTATAAAAATGATTGCTGTTTTATGTAACTTTATTGTATTTTCCATTTTTTATATGATTTCCTTTCTGTGTGCACGACAGAACTCATATCAGGTGACTCATAGAGATATTGATTTTCAGCTAACTATTCACACAAAAATATAAGATGCTAATAGTTTTATGCTTTGAATTCACATTAAATTCACTGTATTTTTTCCAATTGAAAAAAAATATGTTTGTAACCTTAAAACAGGAATTAATTGCCTAGACATTTAAGATAGTACAAATAATAACTTTATTATATCACTTAACTTGTCTTCTGGTTTGTGTCTTTTCTGAAACATTAACGTTTATAGAGACAGTTTATAGAGAGGATTTAGGGACAGTAAAATTGCCAAACTACACATAAGCCAGCAGCGTGTACCACTGTCGGTGTGTGTTTTCTCTTTCAGGATCATCATGAAATATGCATGTTGTGGGGTTTGCATTTATTTTCAGTGAAGCTAGATCAGATAATCAAAGATTGATTGGAAGAGAAAACAAAAAGAACAGAAAGACATCCAACACATGCCGGAATCAAAGCTGGAACAGTGTACACAGCCACATCACACCCACGTTTCAATGGTTTTAATTTGGTGCCCATATTTGCAATTTTTTCAGTAGTGTTCTGCATTTTTTTTTCTTTTTTTTTGCATAATTTTATATAGTTTATTGGAAAAGCTTAAACCAGTGACGTAATGATATTAATAAAATCTGAATAAAATATTTCAAATGCGTTGCCTGTTTCTGTGTATTATAAATGTTTTATATGTGTTGCAGTTAAACTGATATTGCTTCATATTGTCAATAAATTAGAGTTGGACCACCTGGGTGTTACTTGTGAAATATATGCAGGAAACATCATCACTGTTATTTGCAATAATTGGACTTTAGTAGTGGCAAAGAAAACATCATCAGTAGTGGAATTATTGATAAGAAATTTACAACTTACATAAAATCTGTTGAACATTAGACAAAGTATTGACACCCTGTTATTTTTTGTCACATTTCAGGCACAAAATTTGTGTATTTTTAAAGATTTTATATAATGAGCAACACAAAATTGTACAGTGGACAAAAAGAATATACAAAATTCTAAAAAGTATGCCATGAATAACTCACCTCCTTAATTCTGATACCCCTAGTTTGCATCTAGTGTAAGTAACTGTATCAGACATCACTTATAGTCAGATCCAGCTTTTCTGTGAACATTTCAGAGGTTTGATGAAGAATATAAAGGGAACACAGCAGACAGTTCAATGAGAAAGCTGTGAAGAAGTTTAAAGAGACTAAGATGTACAAAAAATATTACAAACTTTGAACATCACAAAGAGCTCTGTTCCATCCATCACCCAAAATTGTAAAGTTGTCAATACAGGTCAGTGCCAGTGAAATGGATCAGAGAAGCATCCAAACGGTCTATGGTATCTCTGGAGGAGCTGCAGAGATCCACAGCTCCGTTGAGATAATCTATAAAAGTGACAACTTTTAGTCATGGACTCCACAAATCTAGCCTTTATAGAAGAGTGACTGTCGTGTATGAGACACAGCAAGCATCAGCGCTGAGATTGTTACAGGGATGGGAAAAGCCTTTGACTGGGACGAGCTGGAGAAAGAAAATTAGGAGGTTCTCGCAGAGTCCTCTTGTCCTGACGTCCAAATGGGATTTTGCATGGAAACTGCCGGAATGACGCAAGGGGGTCAGATCGAGTCACCTGACCCGGAAATGGAGGGAGGGTCTCTGGAAGATGAAGCCAAAACTATGGTGGTACTTAACTCTAATGAAACCAAGATTCAGCTTTCTAGTCTACAATGTTTCTGCAAAACCAATGGGTGAAAAATAACACTGTACATATCTAACACACCATTCTTTGAATTCAGTTCAGTTCAATTCAATTTAGATTGAATTTAGATTTAATTAGATTTGAATTTTCAGATTGACAACAAATTGCCGTCTCAAACCAGACTTACCTTGAGTACATAGTCAATTCATTCAAATTCAGTACACACTGTATATTGCAATTCCATGCTATGCTGCATTGATTCAATAATTTATCCAAAATAAAGCCCAACCAAGTTTTGACTGGTTGTGCTGTGTGTGGACATACTTTTCAGCAGATCAACATTAAGAATGATTTTAACTGGTCTTGTGTGACATTGTTACTCTGAACTGAAATTTGTTCAGATTTTAATTTAGTAACTTAAATTTTCTAGATCACAGCACATAGTCAAGCCACAATATCTAGGTTAGATTTAACTCCAGACTTTGACTAGACCAGTCCAAAACTATCTTTTTTGGCCATTTAAAGGTGGATTTACTGGTGTGCTTTAGATTATTGTCTTCTGAATAGCCTGAGTTCACTTGAGGTTATGGTCATGAATAAAGTCGGTCCAAAAAATATTTTTCCCCAAAGACTTGGGGGTCATCAATATCCATTTTCTCTTTTTTTTGTGTGCGGAATTGTCAAAAATCATCTTAACTGAGAAAAGTGTTGTTCTGGGCTTATTTGTGATCTGTGGATTAATTTGTGGATGAAAATGAAATGATTTTAGTAGACTAATATTGCCACTCCTTCTCAGTTTGTGAATAGTTCTCATGATGGTTCACTGGAGAGCCCAAACCTGGGGAATGGCTTTGGGACAGTTACCAGACTCATAATCTCAAATTTGCAGTTTGATCAGAAACGGAATGACAAACAGTTCAGAAAAATGTGAATTTAACAAAGTCTGCTGCTCCTAGAAGGAGCAGAAAGACATGAGGATGCACCAATGAGCATCAGGGCCCATGGTTTTAAAGTTATGACCTCATTAGCCCCAGATTGAGGCCATATAACGTTAAACCCACACAGAGGAGGTTAGGAGGGATGAAATGTTCTTGTTTTCCTCTGCGCACTGAAGCGCGTTTTTCAAGGTAAATATTCTTTCTCCAACATGAGGCAGGTCTTTGTTGTTTACCAAGAGGTAAAGAGGCGGAAAAGTGAGGGGGATCTGAACTGGTTTCCATGTCAAACACTTCAATTCACCATAGAAACTCAGATCTTAACGCGGAAACTTTATTAAACTGTGATGGTGGATTGATAAGGGCCGAATTTCTATCGGCCTCTTTTTATTGTTTGGCACCGGGCGGGCTGACAGAGGTAAATTGCTCTTTTAATTAAAGCAATGCACCAGGGGAAATTGCTGTCTGAATATTGTCTCAGAGATGGGGGCCAGTGACAGTTGCCTGGAAACTTCAATCTGTCCACCCGCATTTATTCCAGATCCCAGTTATGAGATAAAGTTTAATAAAAATCTTTTGCTGCGCCACCGCCGAAATGAAACCCAAGCCTTTCTGAGCATTTGAACACAATGAGACAGGACCGCGGAGGAAACCTCATGTTCAACATGTATCTCTCAGGTTTGTCCCGTTAGGAATTAGTCAAACAGGCTTTTATGATAGAATTGGTTGGATGTTTGCAGCGCCGTGGAGTCCAGCAGAGGAAGATGTTCGGTTTCCAGGCCAGAGCTTTGCTGAGCCGCTTCCCTCTGAAAGCCCGTCTGCTCTTTTGTCGGAAATCGGAAATCCTTTTTCCTGGACGCGTTTCCTGGCTTCTTGCAGGGGGGACCGCAAGGATGACATGCTTCACGCACTGGACTCTGACTGCACCAGAAAGCAATAGGATTTCATTCCGTTTGCGCATTTATGAGCCTATTTTTTTTGTGTAAATTGGTGCAAAATATAAATATTACTTAAAAATTGAACACCCTTTTAAAAATTGGGGGGGAATTTGTTGTTTTGCGGATTTAAATAAATTATTGAGCTTTTATGCTTTTCCAAGTATTCTTGTATTTAATGCATTTTTTTTAATCAGTTGTATATTTATTTGACTTGCCATTTACTATACAGGCCCTTTTTATTCTTCTTATATCCAAACCAGATTGATATCTAGAAATACATAACTTAGGGGAATTCCATAAACTATTTTGTAATATTGTAAATAATATATTTGATGTAAATTTTTCTGTTTTGACTTCAGATCCAACAGAAAATCTGTTGAAAGAAAGCAAAGGAACATCTTGGAGTCCAATAAATACCGGAGTGCAAAAAGGTAAGAATGAACCCAAAATAATAAGAAAAGCAATATTCATTTGTTACTTTATTTCATTTCTGTGTTATGCTTAGAATGCTATTTTAGTTAAAATTTACATCAAATATTAGCTGAGTAATAAAATGTGGATTCTTTAAAAAAGAAAGAGTAGTAGATAGTAATTGATTTTGCCATCATAACGATTAATAAATTATTTGTTTTAAATACATATTTGATAAATATCGTTGGAAAATAATTATCTACTTCTAAATAGTAAACTCTGAATGTTTATTTGTCAAAAATACTACATACAATTTGAAAATATATTTTATTTAATACATTTTGATTCAAGAAAATATTGAAAAGACAGAACGTACAAGAGAGGAAAAGAATCAAAGAAAGAAAAAAAAAACTTATTTATTTTAAGTTGAAATATCCGACCTTAATATCATTGACATCAGATTTTCTCTGATTTGATGACACACCGTTCATCTCTAACTAAATATATATTTTTTTTATATCATAGAAGTGGAATCTGGGGAGAATAAAACCCAGAATGATTGTAAGACCTCAAACGAAATGTTGTTGCTACACAAGAACTGAAATCTAGTTTCTTTTTTTTCTGCCCACTAATGACATTAAGGTCTTCTGTCATGAATATTTCTTTGAGAACATAACATTGATTGTTGCGTGTGTGTTTTTATTCTTCCTCTGTCCCCAGGCAGCGGACAGATCCAGCTGTGGCAGTTCCTACTGGAGCTCCTCTCCGACAGCACCAACGTGTCCTGCATCGCCTGGGAGGGCACCAATGGGGAGTTCAAGCTCATCGACCCGGATGAGGTGGCCCGGCGCTGGGGGGAGCGGAAGAGCAAGCCCAACATGAACTACGACAAGCTGAGCCGGGCGCTGCGCTACTATTATGACAAGAACATCATGACTAAAGTCCACGGCAAGAGATACGCCTACAAGTTCGACTTCCACGGCCTGGCGCAGGTGTGCCAGCCGTCCACCACGGAGCAGGCCATCTACAAGTTTCAGGGGAACTTCTCCCCGATCCCTTTCTCCGGCATTTCCAAACTGAATCTCGTCACGCCCGGCGTGGGTCCCTCGGGTTTCTCCTACTGGCCCGGCTCCCCACCGGCGGCCCTTTATCACAGCCACAACCTGCAGCCTCCGGGGCCCTTCGGCACCGTGTCTCCGTCTCACATCAGCTGCGTCAACAACATCAACAGTCTGGCCAACATCAACAATCACTACAACTGACTCCTGTTGCACATTCCATGCCAGACTTGGAATAATGAAATAAACACGAACTGGTTTTTGTTTTGCGCCCCAAATGTTGAGTAATTCCGCCGTGAATTGGACAAGATTTATGAAAAACGACATTTATCTTATTTCACTCAGCAAACTTGCCTTATTCCACAGCTAGCCTTGCAAATTTTGGACTGCATTTTATTCCGGTATGTCGGTAAATTAGTAATTAGAATTAAAAAAAAAAGAACATTACGTCCTATTTTATTATATTCCCCAATTTGATTATAGATGGTCCTTGTAGATATGAAGTAAATAATTTCCTATAACTTGAATCAATTTGACCCTCTGTTCAGAATACTGCGTAGAAACAACCAAGATGTGTTAAAAAGCAAACAAAGAAAAAATAGTTTAATGCTGTAAATCGTTTTTCACTCAGATGTAATGAATATTTAATAAATGAATAAATACACCCATTAGAAAAACCGCCTATCAATTTACGCACACTACGTTTCTGCGCAAAATGTCATTTTTAAAAATATTAAACTTCGGATCTTTTGAATTTCAGAAATCAACAAACTTTTATTTGTGACAAGGTGTTTCTTGATAGAGAATATAGCCATTAGATGTTCCAATAAAATGCTAAAAGAGTTGTTTTCTTCTTTCTTCCTTTAAATTGTCTCTGTCTTTTCGATCCTCGCCCCTTTATACATTTTGGTCGATCGGAACCCTACCGACTCTTTCAGATACAAAGTGGAGCCACCTGCCAAAGGGAGGTTTACTGTCCATGAGCCATTTCGGACGCACCATGGAGACGTAAAGTATCGTTTTCCTACTCATTACTCTACAGTGAGCAAATGTGTTTTAATGATTTCAATAAATAAAATTAAGAATGTTACTAACGTTGTTTTACCTTATAGTCACATTCATATTTATCCAGAGTTGCAGGGTAACAGAGCCACAATCATAAGTAGATATAGAACTGAAATTTACAATAAAACAAAAATAATGCCTAAGCTCTGAATGGTTGCTGTAAATATTTATATTTAAGAAATAACTAATCATAAAGGAAAAATAAAAATATATACATCAGTTTGTGAATCGAGATAGCAATTGAGAATTTAAACTATCTTGGAAAATGAACTGGTGCCTTCTTAACTGAGATTGGCCGACGCGATCCCTCCCGCTCTGAAAAGTCTTTTTTTTTATGTTATTATGGCAGATCTCTGGCGCCACCTTGTGGTGAAGAATCGGGATTTTAGGAGTTGGATTTGAGGTTCAGACTGTAAAAAAACAAAAAAACAAACAAACAAAAAAACTCAGATGACATTGACTGCTTGCTTAAAAAACTAAAAAAATATTCATAGTTGTAAGCTTTTCTTTTCACCTGCAAAAAAATGTCAAGCAGTACCAGCAAGTATTATGTGTGAAGACAGGATGACGTTACTGAGTCACTCTGACGCTTTTATTGTTTTAACTGAATTCATTTTAAATATCTTGTGACAACAGGCCAAATTCCATTTAGTGGAATTTGAATTGAATAAAAAATAAAACACATTCATAAATAAATGTTCAGAGCAGAAGGAAATTGACTACTTCCCGATTGTCTTCCGTCTTGTGACTTTGTAAAGTTCCAAAAGAAAAAAAAAAAAAAAGAGATATTTAGATTAGAGAAGTTAAACAGTTAAAGCGAACCATTTTTGAATCCTTGCCGACAATCAGATTAATGAACGACAGTAAACATTTGACATTTTTTAGCCTTCAGCGTTAATACATAAGAGTGAGCTATCTAATGATCGAGAAGATACTTCTGATATAACCTAGATTTGTGTTACTGAGAAATGTAGAGTCTTTGCTATTGGGAAAACCAGTCAATGGTTAAAATAATTATTTATATAAGAATTACTATTGTTCGCAGGAGTGTCTCGGCCGTTGCTCCAGATGCAGTTACATGGAGAGGAAATACTCAGAGAAAACAAAGTTAACAGATGAAATAACAGCAAATGCAAACTGGATCATAGAAGAGGAAAGGAGGACCGTTTGTCTTCCAGTAGCATTAGCCAATAGCAGGATAACTACAGAGAAGCTCAGGATAACTTCAGCTGCTCCAACTATAGGTTTTATCAAAAAGGAAAGTTTTAAGCCAAGTCCTTAAAGTAAGCACAGTTTGAGAGATATTGGTTATTAAGAAAGAAATTTCAATGCGGTTCTTTATTTAACAGAAACCCATTGGAGGGAAACTAAAGCAGAATATGATATCAAGTCCATAAGTGGACTTGATATCATTGCATGACTTCTCTACAGTTCAAAGTAAATATAATTCAGCATATCTAGACAGGACAAGGATGTGACTTTGTTCTAAATCTGGAACAAATTTACAGAAAACTGCAAAACAAATGAAGCACTGAGTACCTTTAAATCAAGTCTAAAAACCCACCTGTTTTAGAGTTGCTTTTGAACCATAATAAGTAAAACACTGACTTTTATAATTACACTTGACAAAATGTAATGATTGTTCCTGGTTTCGCAATGGGTGACTGTATGATGTTTTTATGTTTCCACGATTAAAAGCACTTTGATTGTCTCTTTCAGAATGAAGTCATAAATATTGCAATTTATTTTGTAGAGAATGCCACTTTTGGTTGTGCCTTCAAAGAATCTTTAACATAATAGTGCATTTAAATTCAGGTTTTAATCAGCTGGACATTTTTCTTGACTAGGTTTACTAATGTAAGAAATTGTTGGAGCTGCTTCTTTCAAACGTTACGTTTTCCAGAAGTTTCAAAGTGTAACAATGACCCCAGTCAGCCATGCGGGGGCATCATCGCTCTTCTGCTGCCACAAATACACCTTACATAACTAAGTGATCAAAGGACTGGATTAATGTAGAGTGCAGAAGCTGTTGCAAATAGCAGATTAACCCTTCACCTCATTATATGACAGTTCATCCTGGAGATGTGGGTCCGAACCGAATCTTAAAAGGACTGGGTTTTATTTGAAGATTAAATTAGACGAACATTATGCTAAAAGCTGCAATTTGATGAAAAATAAATAATTTAGACAACACGTTAGTGTCTACATAAAATCGTGGCATTTATGCAGCTAGGTTAAAAATCAGAAAGTGTGTTTGCATGTGAGAGGGACAGAGAATCCACCCCTCACTCACAGCACCAGTGTTTGTGTATGTGTTCTGCATATCAATGGGAAAGACATGAGGTCACTCTCAGCAACTAAATCTGTCTCTTGCCAGGGTTGTTTTACACACTAAACACTGCTGCAGACAGACGCCTTCAGGTTCCGTCTGACACAGCAGCTCTAACAACAGGAGAGCCCAAACAATGCTGTTATCAGGGAGTTATGTACTTCCACAATACAGCAATTGCCAGCCTTCTCCCCTAAAGTGTTTTTCTGCCTCCATGTGCAGAACCCTTTACTGTTGCTGATCCTCATCCTTTCGCTTCTTGCATAACAAAGTAGGTGGGTGTTTTCCTGCGAGCCGCAGGACTAACAGTGTGAATGCAGGAGATATTGGAGCGAGACGAAAACACACAAAAGTTGAAGGGGGAAATAAAATTAGCTGCTTAGACTCAGGCTTAAATAGCAGCCCTTTGAATTGATGGATGGAAAAATGTTGACACTTTGGCTCATTTTTGACTCACATCTGTTGTCATTTTTCCACAGTGGTAAAACAGAAACATGTTCTGCACAGCTTAAATGCCCCATTGAAAGAAAAGAACTCATTGAAGAAATCGCAGTCTTACACACAGTTGAAATCAGATATTTACAATACATGCACTACATAATAATACACACACATTTTTTGTAACTGTCATCATAACATTCCTGTTTAAAGTCATTATCCTGTCATCCATCCATCCGTTTTCTACAACTGCTTCTCTCAGCGGCCGGTGCCCATTGGTGATTAAGGAAGAACCAGGGTACAACCTGGACAAATTCCCTGTCCACTGTAGAGCAGACCATGCACAGTCATGCATAAGGGCATTTTAAAGAGACTGCATAACCTAACAGTCATGGGTTTTGATTCTATGATGAAGCCAGTATAAAGCCACGCATGCATGGGGAAAACATGCAAATTCCCCCGGCCATGATTCGAACAAAGGGCCTTCCTGATGCCAGGCAACCGAACTATCACAGCAAAAGATTAGACTGTTTTATTGCTTTCTTCAGATTCGTTAGTTTACATTAACAATGTTAGTAAAACTTCAAGCAACTTGAGAAGGACATCAGGGACATCTGCGGATTCAATTCAAGATAACACCTCAAACACACCGCTTCCTTTTGTGACATCTTAAGAAAACACAAAGAAATCAAAAAAGTACCAGGAAAAGAGCAGTAGGTCACCTTTAGCCTGATTTCTCCCGAGTGCAGTTTCCAGATGTGTTCATCTGGTCAAACAGACATGTACGAGTGTGACCTGGTAATGACAGAGAAAGATTCTCCATTCTGTAGCAAAAGACCTGGGAAAAATGCTTGTTGAAGCTGGTATGTGTCCTCTACAGTGACATCAGACTGATTGAAAGGCCACTCAAAGAATGAAGAAATGGCTTGAAAACCAACATAAAAATCCAGATTTATAATTTGCAGAAACACCTTCTTCCCAAAAACATTTGCCTTCCTAACCTCACTTCATTCCTACTCTCACAGATAAACACACAGTACAGCTGACTTCTCCCCAGCTGCAGCAGCTAACAAAACACTCTACATGTAGCACTCCATTTATGTTGTGCAATAATCCTTCTTGAAGTATATTTTACTCTCAGGAAACTACTTGCACAAATGCCTGTGAAATAATTTCAATATTTGCGCAAAATGACAAATAGACTCAGGTTACTGAAGGCTCTATTCTATTCTATTCTGTCTCAACATGCTATATTTGATTTTACTGGACCCAGCTAAAGAAATGTGCACTTAATGACACTCCTTGAAGAAGTATATCTGCAGAGTTGGTCCTTATGTGTTGCCAAAACTCCTTATTTGTTTATCCTTTGTGTCTGAATGATTGATTGGATAGAGATAAGTAGCTTCAAAAACAAACAAAAATCTTTGTATTGAAAATCACAAAGATTTTTCAATACAAAAATCTTTGTATTGAAAATCATGCTATAAACTGAAAATCTGTGAAAAAAAAAAAAAACAGTCGGACCACACAGATAAAACCTTGACAGGTCTTCAGTAATCCCAAAGAGCTGGTGATCAAGATCACATTAAAAAATTACAGGCAAGTCTCGTTTGATAACAGAAAAACATATTAAAATATGAGAGATGACTCAAGAATTATGCACATTAATCAAAATGTAGATTTATTCAAACAATAATGTTCATTACATTTAGATAAATCTCTTGAAGCTACACTAAATAGACAATAAGCAGGTTTTCATGTTCCCTACAATGGACTGAAATGAAGGCAGCCTGTGGGCATTAAGCTGCATTGCATGAAATATCACAGTCACTGAGTCATTCTCCCAGCTACAGAAAGAAGTCATGAAGACAGCAAATTTAGAGCAACACACCTACATGGTACAGAAATAGACTTGAGTTAGAAGGTGGGAGAAAGCACGAAATGAAGAGACACAGGGGTAAAAGAGGGAGGTAAGAAACCAGGGCACGATCTAAAACAAGGTTCTCTTTTTCTGGTTTTGGGAAGTACAAACCACTCAGTCTGTTTAACAGACTTCTGTTTGCACTAGTGCAACATGAGTTAATGCTAATGAACTCATAAAAAAAACAAACAATAAAAACACATTTTTCAAGCACCACTGTAATCATACCTAGTGGCATTTATATGGTAGTACTATTTCCCAGAAAATAGCGGTGTGGAAAGTATATCTGAAAATAAAATAAAGACCTACAGTAAGTTAAAAAGCTTTTTTCCAGGTTGCATCGATGACATGACATAGAACTTTTCATTATTTTCTTTTCAAAGAAGAAGGTTGAGTAAATTTTACACAGTGAAGCAACACTGAGGACGACTGAAAATGGCAATAGATAAGTCAAAGACCATTTGGAGAAAGCATTTAAAGTTGAACTGTGTTGCTTCTTGTGGTGTTCTTAAACAATCTAATCAATTTCTTTTAATCTAATTGTGACAATTTTTGATGCTATTAGATAGTTCAGCAAGAAATTGATCTCAAATTCACATCAAATCTCACCTAAGAATGATGAGAAGAGGGTGCTATTAAGTTTTTAGAATGAACCAGACCTGTGGGCTCTGTGCCAGGAAAGCAGCCAATTTAAACAGACTCTTGAGCCTTTTTCTACAATGGTACAAAGAACCACTGTACCTAAAAGTCAACCATTCTGTAAGGCTAATTTGCTGCCAGTGGCACTGAGACACTGAACAAATTTGCCACTTCCCTCTCAATTCAGCAGCCAGATGGTTAAAGTTGTAGGAATTTAAACAAATCTCATCCATATATTTGAAACGGTATGTATATTGTTTACCCTATTTTAATTCAATAAAGTCTATAGTCTATTTTAAAACTAGCGCTTGTTTTAAAAGCACTAGTTTTAAAAAATTGTTGAAGTTGAATGCCGTCTTATTAGACCATCTAACAGAATGGCGGTTAAGTCATTCCATTGATGATGAGAGAAAACTTCCAAACAGAAGTTTAAGTCCCAAAGAATTTGACTGAAATACCAAAACATAGATTTAGATTCTGGATATTACATAAAAATGATTGATAAATCATCTCGATGACTCATTCTATGTGGAATAACTCACTGATAGTGCAGGCGGGGGCTACATGACAAAGTAGTATTACATAAGAGCTCAGGCAGTGAAGACGATTTAATCAGTGATTCAAATTATGTGTGAATAAAAGGAACAACAAAGTGATAAAAAAACAAAAAAACAAATGGCCTCTTTTCTTTCCCTGACCTTCCTGCTACACAACAGAAGCTGAGTGTCTCTCAGTGTACCTCAACACTGAAGTAATCTAGTTAAAGAGATTAGCAGAGTGGTTATGTAGTAGGAGGACAGCAGAGCAGACATAATCCCTGAGTTAAAAGAGTTCACGCTGATTTGGTTGCTTTTCTAAGAAATCAAAAGAAGGCGACAAAAAGGAAAGGAAAATCTCAGTACAATGCACAGAAGTACAGACAGTAAACTAATCACAGCTACATATGCAGAAATGTATTTATTAACAATTAAGTTGGGTAATATTTTAAACTAGAAATTCCTGAAGAAATTTGACCGGGGCCTGCCAAAGTGTGCCCGTCGGTTTGGACCCAGCGTTCTGATGCTAAAAAGTAGCATCAATGCTAAAATTTGATAATGTCAACTAAAATTAGTTGACTAACATGGACTTGAACCATTCAGTATGTTAAAATGAATGCATAAGCTAAAATTAGCCAAAATGCTAATGTTAGCATGAATGCTGTCACTAGCATGTTGATTGTCATTGACTTAGTCCATTCAGTATACAAAACATGGCTCATAAGTAAGAAAAG
>CAEGAE010098913.1:0-79490 GCA_903067095.1 Girardinus metallicus
TTTAGTAGTGTGTGAGAGACAAAACAGTTTTCGTCCTAAACGGCCCCTCATAGGGGAGCAATACGAGATATTTACGGCACCTTGTCACACTCAGAAACTCATCTACCAGCCATGTACGATGCGCTCCGCTGTTTGCTCAAACCGGGATCTGAAATTTATTGTGCGGTTCGTCCATAACGCTACATTTACGGACCATCAACTACTCAGCCGCCCGCCGTGTTCAGTCTATCCGCTCACCTGTATTACCGGGCATTATCATAAATCAATAAAATCCCCCCTGGCCAAACTTAAAGATGGGACGTTATGCCACTAAAACTTAGCTTTCGTCAACAACTCAGAGGCGGAAGTCAGAGCTCTGTGCAACGCAAGTAATGTTCCTGCCGGAACACAGTGCGCTAAATAATAAAACATAAATTAATGAAGCTTTGAGGCAGGTAAATTTTCCTCGAGGAATTTTAATAATCGAGGTGCTCGAATCAATCGAGGAATCATTTCAGCCCTAATACTTTCACAGAGCTCACAATATCCTGCATAGATAATATTTATAGCAAAAGGGCTCACTATTGCCTTTTTTCTGTGGTTTTGATAAGCTATATATTTCATTGAATATACCTGTATGAGAGATGTCTTTTTTACAGGGAAAACTTTTAAATGATGTGATTAAAAAAAAGCATCATCTAGAAATGGGAATGCACATTTGGTTTTGGTGGATTAAAAGGTCATTTTTGTTTGAGAAACAAAATAAGTTCAGATTACATAATTTACACATTAAGCAATACACAGTAAGCCCAACAGAAAATAGTGAACAAAGACATCTGGAATGACGTACACAACTGACATGTTTCACACATTCACACCGCCAGGGTTTATGTAGATTTTACAATCACATAAACAATAGATTCCGATTTTGAAGAATTTGTGGTTTTCCAGCTCTAATACATTTGGTTTGCACTGCTATATCATGCACACAGACCACGTTCACACTTTTGTGCCAGAGCTAGAGATAATTACTGCACAGATACATAACTGCTGATTTACACATTCTGATTATCTCAGAAGACACGTCTGTTGAAATTTCTTCTCTTTTTCCCAAAAGCTATCATTTGTGACTCCGAATGTAAGGAATCCATTTGGTAGAGTACGGCTGCTTCACACATAAAAGAATATAACCTTCACCGCTCTTTCCTGAACGGTACAAACTAACTCTGGCTTTGTCAAGTACACCAAAAGATTCACGGTTTAAGTCTTTGTTCTGCCACAGCATGACATACAGCTATAATTTATCTGTTCAAGGCAAATTACTTACATTTACATGCCCTGTCTGTGCTTTCTGCCTCACATTTTCTTCATTCCTTTTTTCGTTTCTGTTTCTACATTCCTTTGGTTTACCCAGCAGGCATGATTATTGCATGAAAATACTCTAAATAAGCTTTACAATTTCTTTCTAGGCTCTACCTGACTATCAACAGAAATAGATATCAGTTCGCAGAAACACACGGTGGAGACTTTTACAGCACGTAGTGCCCTCCTGACCTGCTGTTGAAGCGTACACCTGTAGCTGTTCAAGGTTTGCTAACACAATGAAGAAATTCTCAATTGTATCATTTTTTTTACCCATTTTGTTCAACGAGTGCTATTCACTTTTTCATATTTTTCATGAGCACTATATTCTACTATTTTTATGTAACAGTTGTATAATAATTTAAATTTTTTTAACTGCTTTCTGATCATGATGGCTACGTACGCCGCAAACTGAGCCGTGAGTATATTAATGTGAAAAATGAATGAATGATATTGAATAATTCTATTTCTGTATTAAAAAGTCTAAGTTAAAAACTATTTTAATAATTTTTTTTAGTTAAAATCCCCCACAGTAGAGAGAAAAGTGAAGGAAGGTGAAATAAAAACAGGTACAAAAAGATGGAGATTAGATACTGAGACAGAAAGTTTTCTTTGGTTGTTTTTTTCCCCACCTTTACCTTTTGGCCATAATTTATTCTCGTAAATTTTGGATTTATGGATTGCCTACTTCCTCTGGTGTCCATTACCGGATAGACGTTGGAATTAGAGAAGCTAACGACTAGCATGCTTAAGCTGGTCACCTGGTGACAGACAAAAATCTGTTTGATTCTCAGGCGTCAGAAGAACATAATCTGATTGTCCAATCAGGAGTTACAAGGCGTAATGGTAATTTTAGGAAAAAAAAGTGGTAGAGAGGGAGAAAGAAACTCAAAGTTTCTGAAACCAGCAGTGCTTGAAACAAACTGGGGGAGAATGTCAGGGACGTAGTAGGAAAAGCTTGTTTCTTGAGGGTCAGAAAAGAATGTTTCTGTCTGGAGGTTAACGGAAACTTTTCAAGAGAAACAGATGGAGTTTGAAAAAAAGAGTCCAGCAGCATCATCAGTTGGATGATCCAAATTTGTTTTGATGCATGGTGCATGTTCAGTCAGAGACTACTCATAAAAGTGGTTTAGGTTAATTTCCCAGAATCTGGACAAAATAAATGATGATTAACTATGGAGTGACTTAATTAAAGGTCAGAGAGAGTTCAATGCAGCTTTAAACAGTTCAGAAAATCAGAAAAACATTAATTATTTTGATAAAGATTCCTAACTTAGTACTTTATTTGAAAATTCAGACAGTTTTCAGACGCAACTGTCAATGAAAGGTCTAAATCTAAATTGTGGCTCACTCTACATTAATATCATATTTTATTGTTTGGAGGTATTTACCTACAAAAAGGATGCATTTATTTCTTTCTAGACTTTGTAGCCTTTTTAAAAATAGCCTAACTCAGCTGCTGTATAAAATCACTACAGACCTGTCAGAACCAGAGAAGGCTCTTTTTTTTTCTTCTACTTTTTGTGACAGTTGCTGGACAGGAAAGGGGACAGAGAGAGACATGCAGTTTAATGGCCAAGGCTAGAGGTTGAAGCAGATACAGCTGTGTCAAGGGTGGACCCAGCACTGGGCTCCTCTTTCCACATAGCCACCCTGGAGGCCATTTTCAAAGAGATAATAATGATATAGTTCTGGGGAAAAAAAAAACAAATACATTTTCAGTAAATGCTGGTTCACCAAAATATGCATATAGTTTAAACTACACACATACAGTTTAAACCATACTTTCATGCTTATGAAAATGCGTCATAATTTTGTCAACCATGTAGTATCTTGTTTATGATTAATCAGAAAGTAATAGACCTTGGTTAAGCACTGACCAAGGTGAAGGCTTAAGACACCCAGACCATGGCATATAAAGGTGATTTGTCCTGAATTTGACCCTGAATTTGAGTTTTTAATTTTATATAAACTAGTCTGTAATTCCACCATTTCTGTGTGTTTTTTTTTTTTTTTTTTTTACTACCTGTTTTGCAGTCAACACTTAAATGGATTATTCTGTAACCTCATGACTTTGCACTCTCCTCTCATTATTCAGTAATCTTCTGGATTGTGGTCTAAATCCAATCATGTCCAATCTTCCCCCTTTCCTCCCTCCTATTGTAACAATAGGACATTTTGAATCCGTAATTTTAGTGAGGTAAATTTATAAACCAGAATATCAGCTGCATAAAAAACAGATAATTAAGAGTGCATTTCTGTCAGGTTCTTAAAGTGAGTGTGCAGGATGTAACCTTTCTGGTGATGTAAAGAAGCAAAGTTTTATATAAAAACCCTACTAAATACTATGTAGTGCTATAATAGTAGTTTATAATATTTCTTGAAAACTAGACACTTATGTCTTATGTAACTGTGGAACTGTGGTCTTAAGATTTTGCTTGTCATAAGTCTATTTTCTATTTGGAGAGCAGAGTTGTTGGTTTTACAGGATGACATAAAATATTCCTCCCTTTTTGCAGCCTTGACTAGTCAAGTGCCAAATTATTACTTGCTGATGTAAGTTTACTCATGCAAAATGACAGACTCTGACATGGAAAGCATCAACTAACAGGTCCTCGCAAAGCTGTAAAAATATTTCAGCAATCCTGATTTTATATCTGTAGAGCTTTGTGTGGATCTCATTTCAATTTTTGGAAAACCAGATTTAAGCCACATATTTTCAAAAACTGCTATTTAATACATTTTAGAAAGTTTCAGATTCAGAATAGAAACATAGAAATAATTGAAATTTGGTATTAAGAACAAAAGTATGCAATGTTTTATGTTTAAAATGTATCTTTTGTGACTTCTTCTTTGAGTTATGCAATTTTAGTGCATAAATTCAGTAACAATTTAAGATTGAATTCACAAACACTGTTTGAAAGATTTCTATATTAGGGTGTGTACTAAAGGTTAAAGTCACAGATTATTATTTGCAGGATGAAGTAAAGGATAAAGAAATTAATTTTTAAAAATTATTCTTATACATAATTATCTGAGAAATTAAATGTTCTGTTTTATTAGCTATAAGGAATACTCATCGAACTACACAGACAAAAACAACCACGGTAAATTATTCTGTTTGTGATGAATCTTTAAGATTACTTTAACAGTTTGAATTTAGTGACTGTAATATATAAACTGTTCAAGGATATTCTTATTTTCTGAAATGCACCTGTGCCACTAGTTATTAAAGTGTGTTTGTGTTGTTGATAAGGCAGAGAAAGCATTTAAGGTCTGTGGCTCAATCTGGGTGTGCTGCAGAGCTATTTGTCTTTCAGCATTCTCAAAGATCCTGAATCCAAAATGCTGGTCATAGCATGCATAGGTCAGCAACATGTAGTGTACATTTAGCAAATGTTTTTACATTTGCATACAAAGATACTGCATTGGTTTATGTGTTAATCTGAAATTTAAGTGTTATATTTACTTATTTATCCAGTATTATTTAATGTGGAAGTAAAAAAAGAGGACAAATCTGAGACTTATTCCTCTTGACCTTTCTTTCCCCCGCCTTTCCTTTTCCAAAGTTAAAACCATGACTGTAACACAGGACGGATTAATGAGAACAGGGAAGCTAACATCTGCTCAAGGTGACAATTAGGCATGCTGGGAGAAAGGTGGAGCCTTGTTTGAGCAAGAGATTATCAATGTTCTGGGGAATGTCTTCCTGCCAGCTGTCAGCATGTTGTACCACAGAGCTTTCACTTCCCTCTACAGTCAGCTGAAATATTAAGAGATAGTGTAGCATTCAACCTTAGCAGTTCTAACAGTTATTCCCGTTTATTACAAATCTAATATTCAAATATGCATATAATCTTATTACTGCAGATGTCATTTTGTTTTTCTGTGAAGTGTAAGAACCAGTTCCGCTAAATACAGTCTTGAAGGGAGTGAATACTTATGAAAATAGAAATATAACAATTACTATCTACCACTTCTTCACACAACTGAAAAGTTGTAACAGTGATGATACTGTAAATGCTCTTCAAATGCCATTTTCTTCTGGTTTGTCCAAAGTTCCAGTTATAGTTCCAATTTTGTTGTTCTTATAAATGCATACAAACTAATTTAAAGAACCTAAGAAATTATGTCATCACCACTCTCATGGTCTTTGTATACTTCAGCTTCATTTGATTTAAATCATTGTTTACATGGCTGCTGTACCAGCATAATAAACTGGAAAAATATGTCTCAAAATAGAAATTTCTGACACATGCAGTCAGGGACAAAGTCACAGACTGACCCTCACTGCCTGACACACGCAAAATCTCACACTTTCCTTTTCTGCATCTCTATGCAGAAAAGGAAAGCAGCTTGAGCAGATTTTAATTTTAAAAGGAAAAAAAAAAACAGTATCATAACTATGGTTTTTAAAATTCTGCAAACAGTTTTGTGATAAGAGTTGTTATTTGGTTTTGCTTTTAACTGATAAATACGTTTTTTAGCTTAGACATAAATGGAGAAGGTGCTAAGTTTTGGTTGTGTTCTACAGGCACGGTGTTTATACTGGATGACACTTCCTCTTACATCTTGCTTTCTGCACTAATGAACTGATGTCATAATTCCAAAAGAATTGTTGAACATACTTTCTCTTTCAACAGACATGCCAAATACCTTGTAGTTCATTTTAACAACATATTGACAAAGGTTATTTTTGTCATTGTCAGCTCAGCTGATGGAATGAAGGTTATGAAGGTGAAAGACCAACAGCTGTCAATCAATGTATTTCCAGTCCTAAATTCATTTTCGCCAAACCTTTATGGTCTTTTGTTTCTCTTTCAAAATTCTGACACCATTTTATCTGAAAAAAGAATGAAAATGATTCACCTGTTACCACTTACTCAATGCAGCATTAGACTACTTTGATTGATTACGATTATCCAAAGTATTGATTGTATTGGCATGACAGTTTCTCATGCAGTGTTACCTGATCGCTTAAAGGTCATGCAGATCTAATACACGTTTTAGGTCTTGACTTTTCTATGATTTTCTGTCTAGTCAGACAACTCACAGGTAGATGTTTAAATACATTTATTAACTAATACAGTTTTGCTTCCTGCCTCTATTCTCATCACTATACAGGCTCCTAAACATGCTACAAAGAGATGAGCGCGATCTTTACTCTCTCAACATTTCCTCCTCATTTCAGGATGAGCAGAAAGAGTCTGTGACCTTAGAGCTCTAAGGAGGTGTTAGGTCTGAAGGAAAACGAGTAAACACTGGGTAGCAGTAGCAGCCATCAGTGCATGAAATGCAGAAAGCAGCAGGCTAAGTAGACTGACCAAATCATTAGGGTGTGCTTGATGTATGCTGCAGAGTTAGAGAGCAGCCCATTTGGAGACGACTATCTGAAGTAGCTTCAAGAGCTTGCCTCATTTATGGATTTTGTATAAATAAATATTCTGACAGAGATTGGCACAATATTTATAACCAACTTATATCTAAGACGTATGTCCCTAATTTACCCATTCCTGATCCTCTTTCATATAATTAATTATTCTGATTTCGGCTACACGTTTTAAAGCATTATCATTTCCACATTTCAAAATGGTCTTTTAGTAGACAGTGGCTAACTTCTTTTGTGTTGCTATTAACGGTTTCATCTTATTGTTTAATTGTTTTAAGAAATGAAGAAATGAATAACGATATTATCTTCTTCTTTACTATTGTTGACTTTTGAAAGTTTAATTCAATTATGTATCGTGTACTCCACCCTTATTTCAACCTTCCTTCAAAGTTCTCAGTGTGCTCACGTTTTGGTCGCAGAAAAAAATCTTCTATTATGATACTATCAAACTTGAATTTAAGATAAATACTAAAGAAAATTAGTTATTTTGTGTGGTCTATAAAAAGACATATTGCAGATATAAAACATATTCATATTTTAGTGGTTTTATTTGATTAATGTTCTTTTCATTCTATCTTTTCTCCGATTCTGAGATTTCTCTTCGATGAAGAAATATGAGCAACTTTGACACTGGGAAATGTCCGAAAGGGTCATCTTTCTATAGTTCTTTAGTGAAACCCAACAGCTGTGACTAACCTTCAAGTTTATTGGACATTTTCCAAACCATCCAACAGTTATTCTCCTCAGCACATGTAGTTTTTAACCATAAAGCTATTTAATCTGATGAAATTAATCTTTTCTAAATAAAATGGTATGCTACATATATATTTTAGACACTCAGCCAGGTCTGACACTTAGATATTCCTGTATAGTACCTTCTTAGATTTGCGTCTGAAATTGTATGACTAAGAACATGCACTTCTGCATTTTACTTTTGAGTTTTAAAATAAATCAAGCAAGTGTAACTGACTTGCTTGAGTAAGTCCGAAGAAACTGAAGGTAATCTGCTTCTTCTCATGAGTTAAAAAAAACTTAATATCTTTGTTCTCATATTTATAGTTTGTATCATATTGATGCCCAAAGAGCCAAAAGATGTACTATTTAATGTTTAATTCCTGTAGACTTTTTAAGTGTAGAAAGAGTGCGAGTCTTAGTTTTTCTGCTAATTGTCATAATTTTCTGTTTTTATGGAAACTATATAAACTATGTAAGCCTATGGAAACACTAAGGATGCTCTATTCCTGTTTTAAATGATTATACCTCTACAAAGTAAGAAGATAATCTCGACCATAGCCAAGATGACTACAATCGTTTGTGGCGAACACACTCCCTAAAACATGGTGTGCGTTTGCTTTGTTGTCTCTTTATGCTCTGATTTGTGTACTTGCGTATAAAAGGCAGGAAGAAATTTGGTTCAGTGGGCTGGAACATCTGCTATGAGTTCAATGACGGAGATAAAGAACATGCTCTGCTACCCCTCAACCTTTACTGTAGAGCTGGCAGTATCCCTTCGGGTGCTATGAATTATATCTCCGGCAGCCTAATTTCATTTATTAGAATAGAAGGGACCATAACTTTTAGAGGCCACATGTGGTCGTAGAAACCATGGAGCCTTTTTCAAGGACAGTTTGCTTACATCATGAATACTACATAATTGGCAAGCCATAACATATCAGTGAAACCCTGTCAGCTGTGCTTAGTGCATGTGAGTTTAGATTCTACTATATAAACTGTTTCAGTAGAAAGATGCAACCTTAGTGTATTTCTTATCAAATCAGGTTAGCTTTGGAATTGTAATTTTCAATTTTACAGTTTTGAAAACAAAATGATACATCGATTTTTTTTTTCTTTTTCCCCCCCAGCGTGTGAGGACATGATGGATATTAAAGAAAATACTTTGATTTGTATTTTTTTTTTTTTTTTTTGCCTTGAGAGACACCATAAAATACTATTTGAAATGTCTCATTTATCCAGGGTGCACAAAACACACATCAGGTATTATTGAAATTTAACCATGCAAATTTATTAGCATGTCCTCTGGGCTTCCCTACACCTCTTTAGAGGTAATATATATACAGCAAAGGCATGCCATTCATTAGCATTGTGCAATGTTGTGCATCTCTATAGTTCATTTGTTTCCCTAATCTGGTTTTCAATTACACATCCAACTGATTATGAGCTTTGCTCAGTCGCAGAGCAGTGCACAGCATTAAATTGATGCGTCTCTGTTGTTATCACACCACTGAGTTATTAGTTTGATCCTTTATTAAGCCAGTTCATGAGACCAGAACTGCACTTTATTTAAAAGAAATACTTAGAGCTCAAACTGTGCATGTGAGAGCATTTAATTTTATTTAAGAAGTGATTCCTCACTTTCAGCACTAAAAAGGCATTCTTTAACTTCAAAGTGGCTACAGTTAATATTCTAAAGGCAAGGTCTGCTTATTTATATGGCACCATTCCTATACAAGGCAATCCAAAGTGCTGTACAAGACATCAAAAGAAAGACAAATTGAAAATGACAAACCTAAGCATAAAAGTATATCATAAAAGAAAGACATTAAATGACAGATGTTAAAAGCACATTTGAATCTGCCACTAGAATAAACTTTTATTTTCAATTTTAAAAGTAGTGTTACTGTGTACCTGCTTTGAAAGACTCTATGTTAAATATGTTAGAAATGTTATTTCAAACTAATCTAATTGTTTGCAGGTCAATGTATTTTTTTGTGTCTTTGTAATAGTAATTGAAGTGTCGTGAAATTTCAGATAGAATTTGCAGTTAAGATGAGATCATCCAATCAGAACACAGAATAAGACTTAGTCAGGTTTCTCACCAATAAGCGTTTTAGTCAGACATATAAGCCTATGAAGACTTCCCAGAGCAATGAAATGTCATTCCCATGATCAGTTGATTTTTACATATGAAAAAAAGAGATAGTGACACCAGAGCAAAAGTAAAGGATTTCCACACTGATGCAAGTGAACACTTTAATTCCGCAGCCTTGATTCCAGTACACATGCACTATTCACACACACTTATGAAACATAACATGAATTTCATGATTTTGCATGGAAACAGTCTAATTTCATCTTGTTTAGACTCATGTGTAATGTTTGCTTTTTTTTTGTCAATATTCAAGCATACACTACGGGGAAATGAAGTTTAATCATCAGTTTAATCATCATCAGAAAAACTGAGTCAAGATTGTACAGTAGGTCCCAGGCATTCAGGCTTTCTCTCTTTAACTAGGCCCCTAACTTCATTTTAAAAGACTGTGCTATTTAAGTCATTCTTTTTCTAAAACATGAAGTCAACTAGTGAAACAGTGTCATGTCACTAGCAATATGATAGTGATGACCTTTTTTTTTTCTTTTTTTTTTAAACACCAAGTCGAAGTGCCAAAGAAAAAAAAAACAAAAAACATTTTCACACTGACTCGTCGTAATTTGTCTAATAAAAGGCATCAACATTAAATACAGGTGAATAAAAACATGGGGGAAATATGCACTACTATTTGCTTCAAGTTTTCTGCGCATCGCTGACTCACAAATGTCAATATCTGACCATGGAAGCTTGTCTGATTGTTATGTTTTGTACTTTCCAGCACTTTTCTATATTTGATTTGCACATGTTCTCTCATTAAGTCAAAATTCAGCAATTTGAGTTCTGTTTGTCCCTGAGGCACAGACCATATCTCTAAAATCTCCCCCTCCTTCTGTCTGATGCTCTTCATCCATCTCCCCGTACGCCCCTTTTCAGCTTTTGCTTCATTTCTCCTGACTTAAGCTTTTCTTCCGAAACACTGGTTTGAACACGTGTATTGCAAAAATCCCTAAAAGTCTTACATGCACACACAAAACAAACAGTGTCAAGTTGCTTTAGATGATAAAGTGATGGGTAGCAGCTCAGTCAGAATGCAAAGTTGGCATCCTTACAAAGACGATTCACCCCACAGTGCGCAAGTTCGGTCACTGAGTCTCTTTCAGGTCCTATAGGAAAGATAATGTTTGGAATGTACTGTAGCAGATGGAGAACAGCACATCAAAAATGTAATTTAAAATCACTCAGATTTTAATCCAGTTTTCTCCCCCTTTCTTTCTTGACTTCTCTTACTGTGCCTGGATTACAGATGGTCACCCCAAATCTTTTGCTCATCTCAATCATTCTTTCCTCAAAGCGTTTTAAATATAATTGTTCCTCTAGGATACAAAAATGTGTACAAATATGTTTAGTTGTTTTGTTCTATCTCATTTATCAGAATAATGTTTTATTCTATATGAGATGCAAGGATCAAATATGAAGTAGATATGATCTGTTTTCATCATTTCATGCAAGACGAAAGAGTAAAACTGACATTTTCCTCTCATCTGGCTTGTTTTATGTCTTAGTCATTCGGTTCCACTTTGCTTTGTTACATACTTTCTATTTTTACCCAGATTTGGCAGCTGTGACTTGTTGGAGGAGGCACATGTCATGTAACTGTTTCCGTAAAGCTATGTAGAGGTGACTCGTTTGTTTCGGAGGCTTTTGAGATTGCCTCATTAAAACTCATTTTAGCCGAGATGTTACAAGGTGAAATTTTGCGGTTTCATAATCTCATCTTCACATAAATAATTAAAACTTAAAAATAGCACACTCTAAAATGTGTTTTTTTTATAAGCCTTTCACAACCCATCTGGGCACTTCAGTTTTAATTACGCTTAATTTCCAACAATGAATACATAATCACATTAGTGACTTTATGTTGGTTTTCATTCAACTGACTCCTTAACCTCCCTTAATAAATGTGTAAAACATACATTTTATTTTGCAAATCAATACATTTATGAGCCAGGATTACACACTGCAAATAACTTCAAATGTACTCTAGCGCTATCAAGAACCTTGCAGTGGAAAAGGATTAAGCAGTAAATGAGATTATGTGCCTAAATCACTTTGAAACCTGATTAACAATGTTTTATCATCCCAGTGTAATAAATCAGAAGGAAGGGGGCGTGGAGGATCTTTGAAACAGATAGGTCTAAAGAACAGAGTTTAAGTCTTTCTCTCTCTCCCTGTTTTCGCAGAGACGAGCCAGGTACTCGCAGAAGAACAGAAAACCTAGAAAATTTCTGAAGAAATTTAAACAGGGCCTGCCAAAGTGTGCCCGTCGGTTGGAACCCAGCATTCTGATGCTAAAAATTTGCATCAGTGCTAAAGTAAACTACAATGTATTCAATAACTTGGAGATTCACAAGCATGTTAAGTAACATGGACTTACTCCATTCAATATGTTAAAATTAGTGTACAAGGTAAAATTAGCCAAAATGCTAATGTTAGCCTAAATGCTGCTAGTGGCATGTGGGTTATAACTAGAATGTTGTCATTGACTTACTCCATTCAGTTTGCTAAACTTGGCTAATAAATAAAAACAATAGCTAAAATGTTTATTTTAGGAAAATACACTGCCTGCTAATGTTTGTGCTATTGTGATTGCACTGGCTTCTAAAGAAATTTACAGTTGGTAGATTTTGAAAAAGTAAAAGTCAGATGTTTACTTCATGGCACTTCATTACCAGAAAACGCTGTCATCTCTTGGCAACGAATTAACAACAAATATTGTTATTGTTCAAAAAACAAAAGATTTCCTCTGCTCTTTTGAAATACTACTTCTCTTGTACTATCTAAGAATTCTGCAGTTGGTGAATTTTGCAGAAAAGAGAAAATGCTTTTTTTGTTGTTGTTGTTGCCATTGGTGGTAAATATATTATAAAACGGACACTTAACACAAAAGTAAAAATCTGATTTATACTTCGTGGCAGTTCGTAACCAGAAAAAATGCTCATCTCGAAACACCAAGCTAATTATTGTTTATAAAACACAATCTCTTTTGAAATATTGCTTATATGCTTAGGCACAAAAAATTTACAGTTGATAAATTTTCCGAGATGTTTTCTTTGTGGCACTTGGTTAAAACGCGCATATCTCTTAGCAACAGATTAACGACAAATATTATTATTGTTCAAAAAACATAAGATGTCTTCTGCTCTTTTGAAATACTATTCATCTTATACTACTTAAAAATTGCGCAGTTGGTGAATTTTGCAGAAAAGAAAACATTTTCTTTTTTTGTCAATGGTGGTAAATATTTTATAAAACGGACATTTAAAAATCTGATTTATACTTTGTGGCAGTTTATTACCAGAAAAAAAAAAAAAAAACACTCATATCTTAAGACCAAACTAATAACAAGTAATATTGTTTATAAAACATAAGCTCTTTTGAAATGCTGCTTATCTGCTTAGACACAACAAATTTACAGTTGGTAAATTTTGCAAAATTAAAAATCAGATGTTTTCTTTATGGCACTTGGTTACCAGAAAATGCAGTCATCTCTTAGTAACTGATTAACAACAAATATTGTTATTGTTCAAATAACAAAAGATTTTCTATGCTCTTTTGAAAAACTATTTATCATGCTACTTAAGAATTGTGCAGTTGGTGTATTTTGTTGAAAAGTAAATACATATATATATATATATATTTTTTTTTTTGGTCATTGAAGGTAAATATATTATAAAACACATCAGAAAGTGTGCTCATCTCTTAGCAACAGATTAACAACAAATATTGTTATTGTTCAAAAAACATAATATGGGATGCTCTTATTTTGACACCCCAAAGTTATTGTCTGTTTAGGAGCCTCAAGTTTCATGAGTTATGTGGAACTTACTTCCTTTGCTCTTCTGCCATTTTGTGTTCTTCAGTTCTGTAGTTCTCTACATCTTTGCCCTCCTCAGTGTTTTATTCTTACGGTAATTAATCCTCTCTGAAAACTGTCATGTATGAGGAAGAGACAGAGACAAAATTCTATCTCTTTTTTGAGTCTGACACAAACAGTATCAGTTAGAAGAATTTGTTTTGATTTGAATTTAGCTCGTTTTTCGCTACTTACTTCACCATGGTTACTCGATATGCCAACAAAAGTAATAGCACCCCTGACTGATCAAGCCGCACATTTTGAAATGTATATTGTGAGGGTGCACGCAGAATTAATGGTGAAAGGCAGTTATTTTGAGGGGTAGAATAATAGGTGCCTTCCATGAATTGCATGGCAGGCCCCAATAAATACTTTACCAGTGCTTGAAAATTTCCAAAAACCTTCAACACAGTACATTTTTAGACCTTAAGTTGTTTAAATATAATTAGGTGTTACATGCTAAAATGTTCTTTGAATATTATTTGTCTTTTTCATGTATATAAGTGTAAAGGTCTGGTAAGCTTTCAAAAAAGTGCAAAATTAATTCATAATTATTTCTAAATTTAAATGTATTACGCAAAACAATAAAGCATAATCTATGTTTTTATTCCTTAGAAATGCAATTTTTAAACTCAAGTACCATTTGACTTCCATCAGTGTTGCTCTTGTCCTATACATACACCAATCAGTCATTAGTGAGGAGGTAGTGTGATTACAATATTGATCTAAAATATCAAATTAAAAATCAACTCCTGACAAAACTTGTGAATATTAATACTAGTCTAAATGGCTGAAATGGTTAAGATGGTTAACATAACAGTTCTTAGTAATGAACTGCCATTTACGAGGTAAATTAATGAGAATAACATCTGAGGCTACAGGGCCACAGCAGTGCTGTTTGGGAGGCAAGCAGCTAATTTATGAAATTAACCAGAAGTGTGTCGGGGTGAGGTTGCTCCACATTCAAGCTATTCCAAAGTTGGATCAGGTGTGTAATATTTACATTAGAGAAACTGTTCACAGGGCTGTGTCACAGGTAATTTTGCATCAACATTGCCACCAAATGGAGCAAAAGATATTTACCTCACTTGCATAAGCGCTTTTATGAACCCAGGCGGTGTTGTCTATATCAAGATCAGAGAAGAAAGAAAGCAAACTTGGACAGATTGCAGAGAAGGGAGGAATGAAGGCATTGCCTCTCTTTGCATGTTTACAAATACTAGATTTGTATTTGCATATCTTTTCACTAAGTTTGATACAGAGTGGAGCACTTTCAGTCACCAACAGCTGTCTGTGTGTGGTGGATCTTGAGACTGGATTTGGCCAATTCAAACGTGGCATCACTCTGCTGAGAAGCTTTTAGAGTATGTGTGGTGTACTCTGTTTTTTTTATATCTATGCTTGTGTGTGGAAGATGCCAAATGTCTTGCCTAAAATTGGATCCACTAAGGAGTTTCAATCGCATCTAACTTCCCATGGCTCATGCTGGAAACTGAAAAATTTAGCTCAGCCACACTTTCTACACTCTGCCTTGCAGAGTTGGTGCAATGCATGTTTTAGAATGACCCAGTCAAAGTCCAAACTTAAATTTGATTGAGAATCCGTAGCATGATTTGAAAACTAATTGCTCTTTATCTAATCTGCTCAAAGGTTAGATTATTGTCCGAAGAAGGGGCAAAAATGTCAGCCTTCAGACGGAAATACCTGGTAGAGAAATACTTCATAGGGTTTGCAGCTGTGGCTGGTTTCACATGAAATGTGTTTTTAATTTGTGAGTCAGGGGGCTTGACACAAATGCATCCATTGCTTTTCTGATTTGTATTTGTAATTATTTAGAAAACAGTACATCTTTTTCCAGGATTCCACAAGTACTGCCAACATTGTTTGTCAATGATAAAAAATGTCCTGTAAGAATGAGGAAAATTGTTGTAATGATACAAAATATAATGGGCAGGAGTAATTTAGTAAGAACCTGGAAAAACATAATGCCTACTTCTGTTTCTTGTTTGCAATATGTAACCCACTGTGTGTGAAACGACTGTTGGTGTCAGGAACATATTTACCACACGTATTACTTCTCTTTCATTAACACAGCCAGCACATGCACCGGAACACTTTTTCATGTATAATCAATTGCGCACAAGATCTTTGTAGATTGTACATACCTTATGTGAAATCTTTTAAGATCAGGCTCTCTGCGACTTTAAAAACATGTCCAGAAAAAAACAAAAAAACAAAAAACAATTGACAGAAGTTGTCTGCTAATAACCCAGAGATTTTGATCTGGGACAAAAAGAAATCAGTTTGCTGCGTTGAAACACCAAAAGAAGCCACATAATAGTTTTGTCAGTTTTTGTTTATTTCTCATAAAATAGGCCTCTACAGTGAGGTTTTTTGAACATCTTTTAAGGAGTATTATGTATACTGATAAGAGAGGCACCGACTACAAATTAAAACACACAATATGAACAACATATAATTCTGGACGAAAATACAATTAAATAATATCATCCCCCTTGGGCCAGCCCAGCATTTTCTGTCTCAAATATCAAACTTTTACCATTTATTTTACCTGAAGACTTCTTTCATGCTGAATATAAACTTCAACTCTGGATGAAATATATGCTTTTGTTGCAAAAAGATATTCCAAAGCCAAAGTTGATGTCTCAACAACTACCCTGCTTATATTGTCATCAAACTGGCAGTGAGAAACCAAACCTGTGCTGGTTGCTTGTAGACTGAGGCATTTTGACGTAAATTACCTTTAAAATATTTTATTATTTA
Source organism: Girardinus metallicus (assembly GCA_903067095.1). Taxonomy (NCBI): domain Eukaryota; kingdom Metazoa; phylum Chordata; class Actinopteri; order Cyprinodontiformes; family Poeciliidae; genus Girardinus; species Girardinus metallicus. The sequence continues at coordinate 16,258 of CAEGAE010098913.1, forward strand.
AATTTCCAGAAGAAATTCAAAGTGCCTTCTCAATAGGCACTTTGAATTTTCAAAGTGCCTAATTTTTTCAAAGTCACATTGAAAATGAAACATGGTCGTCGACAACGCTCTATGTACATGTCAAACAGGACTGTCTTCGCATTTCCAGTGTGCGCATTATTGGCAGAGAGAACAGCCCATTTGCTAATCCAAACAAGCATAAATGTTAATCATCAGGTGGCGAGGCTTTGTCTGCTCTTGGTCCATTGATTTAATGTAATGGTACTTAATCTACTGCTGCAGCACTTGTGCTGGGTCATGATGTTTTTGTTCCTTATCGGTGTCGCCTAAATCTCCAGTCATGATAAAATCCCACATCTGAGTTTCACCTTTGTGGATGACAAGATGGAATATATTTGTCTTATGCCACTTAGGATCAGAGAGGGCGATTGGGGAATAAAAAAAAAAAATCTGATTTACCCCAAATCTTCTACATCAGTCACCCGGTAATCCGTGTTGCATGTTGTTGCGAGAGATTAGCAAAAGGTTTGTCTTTTGCTTTTTTTCTTTTTTTTTTTGTAACAAAAGATTTAGGCCAAATGTGATGTCAATGGGGTTGACCTGTCCTCAGAACTCATTTAAAATCTTGTATTTTAGTCAAATGTTGTTTCTTTTATATCATGAGTTTTTGACAGCATATAACACAGTATGCGACTAACACTTCAGCCTTCAGGGGGTATGCATAGTGAGAAACGTAAGTCACTAACCAAGTGATTCAGCTAATCACACTAAATATAGTCAGTAAATGGATTGAAAAAGACATATTTTCACAATTTGAAAAACTGCAAAGTCACAATTAAGCATGACTTTCACCCACACTGATAAAATTCTTCTCATTACATTTGTGGATACAGAACCTTGGTTTGAGCTGCTCAAAGAGAGACTCAAAAGATTAATACTTAAAGAAGAAATGAGGCGGACCAGAAATGCAAAGGGAGATGTAGTAAATTAAAAATCCAGCAGTGATACGGGAGAGACGTTGGAAGTAATTTCAAGGTTCTTAAATTAACTTGCAGCGGTACTGATGTGCTAGTCAAGAGAGACTCGGGCGCTGTCCGGACCTGGTATTATCATACATCCTGGCTGGTTCTGCTGAATTCAGAGTAGCTAAAAATGACACCTGGGATTAAAGTATGTCTTACATTATTAGATCAGAGAAAAACGCCATCTACAAATAAAAAAAGTGTAAATATCGTTGATCAAGAAACAGAGCATCAACATGTCTTATTTTTCTGTTACATCATATACACGTTCAGTGACTCTAACAACCATTTTATTCAGACATCCATATGGTCAGCAATCCTTTGAGTTTAATTTTTGGGTAGTTATACCTGTTATAACTCTTGATGGGCTCAATAATGTAGTGCAATATAGGAGAAGTAAAATAAAAATAAATAATGTATGAACTGAGTCAGTTTGTCCCAGTAAGGACTGGCCAAACTAATGCAAGTACAATAGTCCAGACAACCTCCTACTGGGGTCTTAGTGGGTCTTTTCAGAATCCATCTGCAGTGTGTTCACAGCTACTGTACTCACAACTGCCAGATGTGAACGGATTCTAATTTAACTTGGATCATTAAAATCTGAATAGGAATTCCACTTAATAAAAAAATACATATATCCATAATATCCGACTGAATTACCAGCTAAGGAATTCACAGGTAGATTCAAGCAGAAACTAATATGGTGCTGCAGCTTAATTTAAAGAACAAACGGCAAAAAACAAACAATTCTCAACAAATGAAACAGGATTGTGTTGCGTATCTAAAAATGTAAAAGAAAAACTACAATAACTACAATGCAGACCAGGACTATAATGTGAGAATCCTTTGAAAGTTTGTAACGGTGGATAAAAAGAGGGATGTGAGGGAAAAACAGAAAAATGAAGGATTCTGAGCAGGCTACTCTGATAAGACGTGACGTCACAGCGGTGGCAGGTAAACAAGGTGGAGTGTTAGGAATAAATGTGAAAAGTGCATCAAAGTGAGTTTCTATACTATTAACAATAGCATCAAGCATCAACATCCTACTGTTTGCATGATGTTAGGAAAGCCACCTCAAAGAGAAAAAAAAAATCTTGAGAAAATACACAAAGAAAAGTGCAACGACACAATAAGATCTTATGCACAGAGTGTATCAGCTTGTGAGGCTTTAACTAGAAGTAGTTCAGGATCTTTGAATACTATAGATACCAACATGTTTGGATTCTTTCTGAAGCAATTTTCCTTTTCCTCCTCAGAGTGGCAGGAAATTAGCTTTATGTAAAGTCTTTTGACACGGCCTCGATGAAATTTGGAGCTGACATGAGTATAGTGAAGGTGCAGATGATGGAGAACAGCGAGAAGGCCACCAAACATAAGCGATCCACCACAGCGGCGGCAAACTTCCACTCGCTGCAGATTTCCTCCCCCTCGTCCTGGTCTCGAAAACGCCTGGCGATGTACTGCACTTCCTCCAGGATGAGGGAGATTTCCGGGATCTGCTCCAACAGCATTGTCCGTGTGTGGTCCGAGTGGATGTCAGGCTGGGAGGAGCCACTCAGGTGGTTTCCTCCGCCTCCTTCACCGCCGATGCCGCATGTCACCAGGCCCGAGTCGGTGCTCGGTGGGAAGGCGGCGTTGTCTGTTCCCATGGAGTGGTAGCCAAAGTACAGGTTCATGTTGCCGTTGGTCGTGGTCGACTGGGCCTGCCCTGGTATCGTGCTCATCTGGATGCTGGTGGTGCTGGTGTGGTGCGGAGGAGAATGAGAGTATTTGTATGTTGGAGGGTTACTGGAGCTCACTGCTGGTTTATTTTCTTCCCCGGGCTTCTTCATGCGGAGGAACCAAGCGCACCAGTTCAGTAGAATCACACGGATCTGGTTGATGGGAATATGGAAGTTTATAGGAAGGACAGAACAGGCATAAAAATGTTTATGTTCCAGATAATCAAAAAATATGCTGTCAGAAAACAATATCCTAAGTAAATACAAATACATTTTTTAAATGATTATTCAATTTATTTGGGAGAAAAAAGCTACCAAATCAAACTGACTGTATGTGAAGATATAACTAAATTAACTATGATTGTCTATGTTGTTTTGCTTAAACGAGGATTATTTTGTATTTTCCGCCAAATAGAGCCGTTTTATAGCACAGTCAAATTACTGTACTACCTGCAGTTGTTATAAAATACTAGATGTACCCAAAATGTACCCAAATGTCCTTGCACCCAGTCAGATTGAAAGATTTCTCAAAGATGCCTGAAATAGTCAAAGCAACACTGCAGGTATGTTTTTGATGAGAGAATTACATTATTGCATAACGTAAAGCTCAAAAAAGTTGATTTTACATCGTCCTACCCCTTTAAGTTTTTCTAGCTGCTCTCAGTTCTGGTTACTGCAAAACATGTGGAATCAAGAAATCCCTTAAATAGAACATGTCTGTCAACATGAAGAAGGGTTAAAGATATAAAAAGCAGCACATCATGCCCACATTTGTAGAAAATCGTGACTGTCAAAATTATTCCAAAAATATTCCAATCCCATCTAGGAGATCAAAAAAGAAACCAGAACAATAAAGCAGTAATACTTTCAATATGTTGGGATTTAGTGCAAAGAGAAGAAAGCGAGGTAGAAAATGGCTTTAAACAGATTTTTATGGCTCTCTGTGGCTGAGTGGAAGGATTAGTTTTGGCTTGTTGGAAGGATAGTGAGTTTAATTCCAGGCTTCCCCAACAATATACTGAAGTGCATGTACAGATGTGGATAGAAAAACTGTAACCTTTGAAAAAAATGCTTTGAGTAGTCAGTAACGAAAAAGTACCAAATATTCACTTTAGTTAACTAGAGCTTAGAAATGTTTCATAGTTAAAACTACTATTTTAGATACATCATGTGCATCATAATTATCCATCCCAACAACTCAATAATTCCCAAATGTTACGCAGAAACACGACGAGAAATAAAACCTAGAAATCTAAGTGACTCGCATCTTTGTGAACCGAACCTTCACAAAAGGTGTTCCAGAAAGGCAGTAATAGTCTACTTTAGACTTTTCACATCTGTTTACTTTCACAAGCACCTTTAACCTACCCATTTAGGCATTTTCCCCCCTCTGGGATCATGGTGGTGGAACTGAAGAACCAGGACTGTTACCACCACAGACAAGCCCACAATCATCATGGTGCTGGCAAAGTACTGTGCTGAAAGTAAACAAAACATTCACATCATACATCCCTCTAAGGGAAATGAAAACCATGTCATCAATATAATTTATAACTAGCACCACAATTTCATACTGAAGGGATTTTTTGTGGCTATATAACAAGTCATAAATAAACTATCCAAAATACATAAAGACAGAGACATAAAGAAATTAAATAGATTATGATGGGTGTATGCTGATTTGCAGAACCCTGTCTACGTGCATTTAATGCAGCTTCTGCTTCACAGCTATCCAGACTAATCCAATTATCATACATTTCCATATTAAACCACAAGCAGAAACTGGATGCAAACCTGTCATACGGATTCCCATTGAGCATCAGTTCTACCTTCTTTCTGCAGTGAGCTCAGACATTATGAAGGAAACTTTGCTAATGGCTTAGTTTTCCATCAATGAGCTAGCAGATGATGCAGAGCAACTATTTTATCTGCTGTTTTCCCTCTCATCTCTCAGCCCACCGTCCTGTCTGCGTCAGCACAGTCTTACATGGTACAACTCAATGTTTGTCTCCAGCAATGAGCATAATCTTCAGATACTGCAGAAACAATAAAACATCCTTCACATCTTTTCCACTGTTACAACAAATCAACCAGTGGAAAAAATATTCTGTTAGACTGTTGTGACAAAAGATCTATAAGTCTGATTGGAAGAAAATTGTTGTGGCGCTCTCTAGGCTGTAGAGACTCAAATATGAGAAAAAAAAAAAAACATCTGGAGTAAAATGTTATTGTGTTGGAGATTAAGAAATCACAGTTCTGTGGTAGATTACCTGTACATGGTTTTTATAATGTTTTTGACCTTCCAGCAACAAATTTATCTGCTTCCGAAGTCAGTCAAAAGACAAGTCAGAAATGTAATACATAGATGACATTATTTGAAAGTCTCTGTGTACATTTCCTAGAGAATGTCAAACTCACCAAATCCATTATGTTACATAATGTGGAAAGCTCAAAAAGATAAACCTAGAAAATGTGCTGTGTTATGATAAGTCTTTCTTTAGCAGACCAACTAAATCACTGATTGACCTTGACATATAAATTATTTGTCCTAAATTTCTGATTCCTTTGATTTCATTTGTAAATAGCTTACTGACTAACAAGGAATTTCTTGGCACATCTCTTAACTTTTTTTTTCTTTTTTATGAACTTGATTATCTTTCAAAATCTTCCTTACATCTACCAAACTAGGTTAATTGATGATTGCTATTTAGTGAGAATTCACTAATTTGGAAAGTGGTACACTTACAAATCATTTTTCTACCTCCCTTTTCTTTTAATGAGCTTTAATTACCAGCAAAGGATGTCTTACCAATTAGAGGAACGGAGTCTGAAGTGGCAGGCATGATCTCTGCAACAAGCAGCATGAACACCGTTAGAGAAAGCAGCACAGTAATACCTAGAGAAAGAAGATGAAACCACATCGGAGGACTGCTGTCATTGACTGTCTGCTTTCCTGCTAATTATTAACTTATAAGACCTAAAAATAAATGCAACATCTGACATAATCACAGGTTTGAAAAAAAAAAAAAAGGTACATTTATCTTGGAGTGTTTGTGTTTTCATTTAATTTGACCCTGTCTCACAAGGTGCCATTTAAAATCAAGCTGGCATTTTCAGGTGCCCATAATTACCTTGTGCTGTGTTTATGATCAATTTTTTATTCATCTGCCAATGAACGGCCACCTCGAATGCTAATCTACATCTTTAATGTCAGTATTAGCATAGCATAACGACAAATAGATTGCTCTGAAACACCACTGAGACCTGCTATTACTGAGGTAGGGAAGATGTACAAGTATATTCTAGTCTAAGTTTATGAGTCGGTCTCCTCTTTAGTTAGTGTAGAATTGTTTCACTGTGTTTAAGGCTGTAATGGTGTGTGTTCTCGGCCTGTACCCAGTGAGATCTTTTCTCCGGAGTCAGCTGGAAGCAGAAAAACCAAAAGGGCCAATCCAGAAATCAGCACACAGGGGATGAGCAGGTTGAGGCCGTAGTACAAAGTCCTGCGTCGCATAGTGACGGTGAACGTCACATCAGGGTAGGGCTCCTTGCAGCACTCATAGTACAACTCGTTGCGCTTTCCAGGCACACCTGGAGGACAAAAAGAAGAGAAGGCGGTAAATGTCGGCGGTTGAACAAACTGGACGTATTAGGCTTCATTGAAGAAAGACTGTAGAATGGCCAGAAAGGTCAGAATGTTGTTCTCATTTACCTTTACAGACTGAAATGCTTCAAAGAAAGCATTTATTTCAAGGTAATGACAAACAAAGAAAAAAAAAAGAGCATTTACAGGTTTTGCACCAAAGTCCAGCTTCTGATGTTGGGGTTGGTGGTCATGGATGAACTTTCTCTTTAAGTTTGCCTGTAGTGATGTTTTTAAACCACCTTTGCTCAGAGCGTAGCATACTGCTAACCTTAATATTATCATCTTTAGCAGATGCAAACTAAAAGCAGTGACAGTATTTCCAGATAGAAAGTGTCCATCTCTTTTCCAGATTACCATTTGCATAGTTTATCTGTATTTTTGTCAAACTTGAAACGGAAAGGTAAATGACCTCATCATGTCAAACATGTCAAAACAAGATTGTGAATTTGTATTAGTTAGAGACTGTGTGTGTGTGTAGATTCTGAGTGCCAATTTCAATCAAAAAACTAGATAACAGTACAAGTATTGCACTTTGAAATGATGATGAAATAATGAAACTATGCGTTTTAATCACTTCGCTATTAACCGGTGTGCGTGTGTGTGTGTTTTTGAGACAAGTTGTCTGGACCACAATTAGCAATCAGTTTTGAATCAAAATCAGGCTGAAGTGCCGCAGATTTGATTATGTGTTGGGCATGACAGACCACCCATATCAAAAATTTTTAACCTTTTCTCACGTTTTAATATTTATTCTCTTTGTGAGAAAGACTCTTGTCTGAAACAGTCAGCAGCAATCTACAAACAGAACTCAAGTGTCTTGCTAAAAGAATTGATTTCCTGCAGAAATTCAATTTAAATAAATTGAATGGATCTAATTTTATTTCATTCAAAGCTTGTCACCTGGCTCTGAAAGGAAGTAGCTTTTGTTCGCCACCTATTAAATTAATGGCCTGCAGACTTGCAGATTCAGATTGATTATGTGTGTGTGTGTTTGTCGGCCTTGACACTGGCGTGGTTTGTTCTGAAGCACCGGGATGATTTGTGTTCCTGGGAAGTTTGTCCCTTGACTGTTCTGAATTAAGTCAGCCATCGCTGGACCAACTGTCACCTTATACAAACCAAAATACTCCCCACACACTCACACATTTCTGGGGCTAGCTAGGTGATCTCACTTTGTGTGCAAGTCCATGCTTGCATCTTTGTTTGTTCTGCTTCTCTTGGCCATTGACTAGCAAAAATTGAGAAAGAGATTATGTGACATCTTTCATTTCCCATGGACAGAGAAGATGGCAGAAAGAAAAGGCAGCTGAGTTAACAACAGTGCGTCCCAGCCAAGGTAAACAGGACTGCTGAATAGGATCTGCCTTTTTAACACGTCACTCTGCATTTACAGAGCCTCCGGTGTTGATTTGTTTGCAGAATGGAGAAGAAGAGTTTCAGTTAAAACTTTGGTACAATTGCAGGGTCTATGTTCACATTATTAATGTGCTTCTACATGAGAATTTACCAAAATGTTTCAACAATAAGGTTTTGTTCTCAACACATCAAAGTATGCAATTCACAATAGATATTGCTACATGTACAAGAGTCCTGAAGTATTAAATTCTCCTTGATGGATGACCAAGAAAATTATAAAAAAAAATGATAGTGAGAATAATATCTATGAAAAAAAAAAACTGCTTTCTCATTGAAAATAAAACACTAGATTTCCATTAAATTTAACAGAATTGAATCCAACTTCTTAAAATGTAAATAATTAAAATAATAACTTGTCAGGACAGTAAAGTAAATTCATGACTGCAATCAGCATGTGGAGGAGGAGCCGGGGTGTCTCAAGGTGTCATCTTTCAGTTTCTACAGCTATGCTGTTTTTCTTTCTTCACTTTTACACTTCTCCCTAAAAGATGAGTCTAGGGGGCTGGTTAATTAAAGAAAAAAAGAAAGAAAAAACCAAAAGTGTATTTTGTAAACGGTGGCTTGGTCATTACATGACCATTGCCAAGCACACAGTCTAAAAATTTATAAAATATTGAGATGCAATAGATTCCTGACTAACCTTGATGAAAATAGACTGTTTTCACTAAAAGTAATTTCTTGCTTTTTTTACACTTTTATAGGAATCTTTTGAGAACTGTGCTATTTCAATGTTTGCTCTTACTTTATCAAATGTGACAAAATATTTGGTAATTAAAAACTAAGTAAACATACCCCTGCGAACAGATGCCAAGGTTTTTATGAATACAGTTGGTGCCCCCTTTTCACCTTTAAGCAATGGCTTCAATATTTCCTCTGTTATCTGTAAGGAAGCTATGCAACCTCCACCCAAGGCAAACAGAGAATCGTTTTCAGATATAAGCAGGAAATCTTAACAAATTAATACAGGAAGAAAACCGTCCCGGTCGTTAAAACTATACACGTGTGGATCACTTTTGATTGAATTAGAACAGGGGTTGGGGAACTTTGCAAGTTGGTAGCTCTCCATCTTTGGCAAGTTTTGCAGTTGGTTGTCAAAACAATATCTGAAGACAGGCTGAACATTTTTTCTGATGGTCTCTCTTAATTTAATAATGAAGATTTTGAAGCTTGGTGCCCCATCTGTTGGGTTACCTTAAAGGCAGAACAACTCTGAAGCACTGTTTCAGCTCTTTAATACTCATTTGAAATCTCACAGCTTAAAGGAGGCTATAAACTATTTGTGAAGATCACAGTCAAAGTCTTGTTAGCCATGTGTGCTAAATAAAATATTTGTTTATTGTCCTTGGATATTAGAATTGTGCTGTTCAGGGTGGCAGCATGTTGGAGTAACTGTTATGTTAGTTCTGATTTGTTCTCTTTCCACCTTTGTTCACATTTTTTTAGTTTGGACAGTTATTCCCTCTGGTTTTGGATGCTGTGCAGCAGGATGGATTTTTGCTCTTATTTTTTTCATTTTCGGACAGTAGCGGTAATGTGTAATCAGGGCAACAAGGTATTGCTTTTTCTACTGCAAGCAGCCGAGTAGCATACAGAAAATCCAAATAATACCTGAACAACGACCCCAAATCCCAAAGGAGTTGGAAAAAGGCTCCATGGATGCAGAATAGGACCAAAGAACAGATGGAGAGGGAGGAAGTTCAAACCATCTCTTCCATCAATCAAAAATGCCAAAGTCTCTTTGCTCAGCTTACTAATGACACGGCTAGACAGACTTAAAGATTAGCAGCAAAATACAAATGTGGTTTAGCAGTGCTTCTTCCTTGGCTACAACTGATGGTGTCATTCAGGACACGTTGATGTGGAATATTGTCTCTGCTGCTCAGATGTTGAGTCTAATTAAGTTAGACTCAACATCAAATTTAATCATGTAATTTCAGCAAATGTCTTCAGTGAGAGGCCGCTTCAGATTTGTTGCAAGGCTGGCTGCTACCAGAGATTCTTCCTGTCGACAGCATTGCTTGGATTATATGAGCGATGACGTTTAATTTCTCTTTGGGATAAATATAGTAAATAAAGTACCTGAGTTTATTTTATAAGGTTTTTCAAAACATCCAACTTCCTCTCAAAATGCCTTCCTCAAAAAAGAAAAATGTATAAATAGGTATAATACAGAAACTGAATTAAGTTGTTTTTCTTACCTACAAGGTCCCACTCTCCGTTGGGTATGTATGTAGAAATGTCCACGTCCATCATCTGAAGATCCAGGAGCCAGCCGTTGTGGGTCCAAGAGCCAAACTTCAGGTCACACCTCTGGATATCAAATGGGAACCACCGGACATCAATATAGCATGTACTCTTCAGGATACCTGAAAGGAGTAAGTACAGTACTTCTAGTTTTCACCCAAGAGTTTTTTTTTTTTGTTTGTTTTTTTTGCACAGTGGTTATTCTTGTGCTAAAAATGTAAGGTACATTTTTTATTATTCCTGTACCTTACAAAACAGTTTTGTTTTGTAAGGTACAGGTGGAGCTCATTTAATTAGGAAATGTTTTTTAAAAAATGATTAATTCAAAAACAGTAAAATCTATAAACATACAATTTAATGGGTGTTTATTTGGCTTGATTTGAATGGTTATTACTTGCTTATTAAAAAGTTCTTAGAATATTACTTTAAGGCCAAGTAAAAGAGATGTTCAATAAAGAAACATATGACCTACTCAATCATGGAGAAGACCGCTGCCTCACTTGTTCACCAGATTGTCATTAGTGGTCATAAGCCATTAAGAAATAAACTTAATGAGGGGAAGTTGAGTGAACAGTCAGAAGAAAACTGAATTCTTACTGATTGGACCTTTTCTGATAACACTGTATTTGAAGATCTACGCCACACAGACTGGAGGAATGGAGAGGGCAGAATACAGGTTGCTCGAGCTCCAGTGGGAAGTTTCCAAAGTCAATAATTTATAAAGCCATTTCATCTGCTGTTATTCATCAGCTGTGTTTTCTCAGGTCTAAAGTCGGTGCATTTGTTTACCAGGAAGTTTTATTGCACCTCGTGGTCCCCTTTGCTGACAACATTAATGGAGACGCTGGCAGAATTTGCCAGCGTCTCCACATCTGGAGGGGACCAACCAGATGTTGGTTCCCTCTTCAACCAACATCTGATTTGGCGTTTTGCCTCTATGCCATGTCATACCACATTGATGAACTAATTTAAGAAAAAGAGTCCTGACCAATTAGTAAGTGACTCAGCTTAAAAATACATGGACATATTTTTCTCACTGAGCAAAAATTTCTGTGAAACTCTTAGATTTTTTTCTATTAATTGTTACACTAAGTACAAATTTTACATTTGATTAAGATAACATTTGCAAAATAATGTATTAGTTTTATTTTTTGAACTGAATTTCTAAGAAAAAGATATGTGAATCTACAGAGACAGAGATGCATATAAGACTTTAAAGACACTGTCTTGGATAATGTAATTAACAAAATCATTTTTTAGTGTTTTCCCATTGTATGCTGGGATTAATTTTAAAATCTCAGAATTTAAAGGAAAATAAGCTAAATTAAAATGTACTTCCAACTCTCAAGAAAAAATCTCTCAACTTATCCCAGGAGTGTAGAGTGAAAAAAAAAAGGATTGTGTAACAATGGATATTCAGTATTAATAAATCTCAACTGTAATATAATTAATCTAAATTTCTAATTTCTGATTATAAATACAAATCAGAGACAGGCCATACATAACATGTGGAATGCCTCACCTGGTGGGATGTATTGGCAGGCTCCTGATGCATTAACCAGCACATTTGTATGAAACGTGGCATCAAATCTCTCATCGGCACTAGAGTGAGAGAAAATAAGTTAGGAACAATTTTAAATGGCAACTGCAAGTTTGAACAGCAACTCAGGGAACAACATTATGGAGAAAGATAAAATAATGAGTAAGCTGCAAAGTCACAGACACAAAGAAAAGACAAAAGCAAAAAAAAAAAAACATAATGTGAGTCTGAAGGTGACATGAGGAGGAGGATTACCACAGCTACAGACATGCAGTGTTTAATTACAATGATGAGTACAAAACATTGCAGAGTGCTTTAAAGCCACTTGTCACAGAGAAAAAGGCAAAGATTGGATGTCTCATCCAATAACACCCAATATTTCTTTTCAGATTGAGTCTAAAAGGAAGCAGAAGCTGTAATTATCCAGACTGTAATCATAACCTAACACTACATTAGGTCAGAAGTGTTTCCTGAAAGTCTCAAGTTTTAACTTTTTTAATGAGCTACCAAACCTGGTTTCAAAAGAACAGACATTTGACTGGAATGGATTCACCCTAAATAAAGAAAACATCTTCGCATTTGCAGCTTTAGCGGCTTGTCTGGAGTCATTGCTGTACCAAATTAAATAAATGGATGACGCCTGATGAACTTGGGCCTTGGTGTGATGAATTTTCAGTCAGTTTGTGTTTCTTCTTGCAGCATTATTGGCAGGGTCTCTGCAAATCAATACAAGCCTAGGAAATAAAAGACATGGCTTGTTCAAAAAATAAATAGCCTGACATTTCAGAAAGTGACTCCACATAAAGAGTGAATAATAAAGGCTATAAAGAAGCTGTTGCCCACTTCTGATTCAATATAAGCAATTAAATTTACCTCAGTTGAACCATGGTTTCAGTACACTGTAGAAAAAAACTAAACTTTGAAAAATGTAAAACTGAAACTGGTGACATTTTAGACAACACGGGATTGTTAAAATGTTGATTTTTGAGGAGTTTCACAGCATTTCATAACCCTCTCTTTCACATGAAGTCATTTCCTGATTCTTGTGACAGTAAAGCAAAAAATTTGAACAGATTCATGCAAACATCTAATTATAATTTTTTCTGATTTTGTTAGTAACAAAAGAAAAATGTGTATGTTTCCACTATGTCACATCGTGTCAACAGATTCCAGACAAATAGGCAGGAGAAAACCTAAAGAAACAAGCTGCATACAGAGGTAGATAGCCAATAAAGCCTTATTTTCCCAAGTATGATAAAGAGTACATGTAGGTTGGTGTGCTCTGCCTCAAAACTTAAAAAAATAGCGATGACTTAAAGCACTCCAGCTCAAGCAATGATTGAATGCTTATCCAAGTCCAGAGACTAGCTTGCCTCAACCCATCATTTGTTTCTGTCTGTTAGTATATTTCTACCAATTACTGGCAGCGAAAGAATATGATGGCCGTACTTAAACTCTCCCTGAAGGCTTTTAGCCCGACAGGTAGAACATCAATTTTGGTCATGTGGTTTTGCTCTACATCAAATTACAACCTCTAAATCTATCATTTAAATCTAATCACTTGTTTCACCTAGCATAGGGCTGAAAGGCAAAGAGGTTGAGAGAGAGCAGTGAAACTACTACCATCATTCTCATTTAATGTCCCGAATGAATGAGCTATACCAAGTTTTAGCCTTGTAATGGCATTTTAAATGCTTTTACCTAATGTGTGGACTGGAAAGCATTTAGCCACTTTGTCAGGAGCAGAACCAAATACAGTTAACATTAAACTAATTCTAAGAACTAGAATCAATATAGCAGATTATAGATGCTATCGAAGATCAAACTACCCCCCGAGTACCTAATGCTTGGATCTTACACAAATCTTGGTGTTCATGACTTATAATTACTGCAAATGTTGATAGTTAAATAGCAAAGCAACTGAATCAGACAATGATTTACAGGTATTTGTGCAACTAATCCTTGCTGAAAGTTTAGTTGCACAACTTGCAGTCACTCTGGGAACATAAATAAGTTAAATATTGGCAGATTTTCCATGCTTATAATATGGGTGGTTTGATAAACTTTAACTTTTTGGTATGTGTGTTGCTCATGGTCAAGGCGCTAAAGGTAAAAAAAATTGAATATTGTGATATTCAATAACTGTAATTGCAGTTTTTTAGATATTATTATTTAGCCAAAATATGCTAATTTACCATATTTATATTTTATTCTAACCTTTAGAGTTGTTAAACTAATTAACATTTTGAGAGAACTGATAAGAAAATAATTCACTTTAAGATATTCAGTTAAATCAAAGTCAATAATTCAGACATATTAAGGATTATGACTCTAATATCAGACCAATATGTCCAGAGGGGAGCTTTTTTGTTTTAGGCGAAAATGCAAAGCAAAAATTTCCGAAATGTAAGCGTATTTCGTCAATGAAAATACGCTTTTTCATTGATTATTTGTTTATTTGTTTGCAAATAAATAAATAACAAACATTATATGTTTATTTGCAAATAGCAAGTGCAAATAAATGTCTACAAGCCCTTAGAGTGGTGATAACAAGGTCGAGTAACACTACAACATTGTGAAGTATCTTAAGGTCTGACACTGATGTTTATGAGGGACTTAAGCTCAGAAAAGCTTCAGTTTCTACAGCAGTGAATTATTAAACATACTGGAGGAAATAACTTAACATTATTTCTTTAATTTTTAGGAACTTACTAATAGCCCCATTCCTCGTGTGTTCAGTTGACAAGTAGATAGCAACAGTAGCCAGTATTAAAACACATATCACATGTATAAAAAGTAGCATTAATTTAATCTGTTAAGGATTTTGTCTCTTAAAACAAGTGTTTTTTTTAAGGCCCTGATGGAAGTTGACCAAAGCTAACTAGTCAGAAACGGTAGAAAGAAGAATGATGCAAAACATTGCCAGTAGTGCTGAAATTGAACAGGATTGTCAATGATTATAAATAGGCCAAATCCTTGTTAAGATTGTTGGGGCATAGAGTTTGCATTTTTAAATAAGAGTATAGAAATTTATGATGACAAACACTTATACTGTTTTTACATTATGGTCTTTCTGCTTTGTGCTTCAAGGTTCTCATCCTTTTTAGATTTAATGTAATCTCCAGCTGGCTCAGGTTGCCAAGGATCTTTTGGACACGTCAAAAATAATTCTGTAGTATGTATCACAACTCAGACATGTACATCACTGAACTCAGCCGAGGTTGATCAGGTAATTATTAGGCAGGAAAATAGAAAAGGGACAAACAACATGGTGACTTCACAGCAAACAGTAACTTTGTCCTTAGCACTCTGTATGCGTTGTCTTTCATTCCTGTGCAAACGTTTTAGCAATGCATCATAAATCACAAACATATGTTTTATATGACAATCCTTCATATTTTCCAAACGTTATGCATTTTTTCACCTTTGAATAAACATAAATAGTGTTTTCAGATACAGCAACACAAATGACAAGTTAAGAATCAGCTTGACGGCAACTTTATGAACTCAGTAAGAAGCGATTTCAAATCCTTAACTAAAATTCTAACTAAAGTTTTGTACTGAAGCCCACAGAAAAGTACTGTAATTAAAGAACCACTAAAATTAAATCTTGCTCTTTTGTTTAAATTAGTGAGGAGTCTGGCAGTCACAATTTGATTTAAGTGAAGTCTTTAGAGATTGGTTTTGCTTTAGTACGAGCAAATGCAGTCTGAGTAGTCTGCACACATGAGTGCATGAATTTGAACTCCAAGATCTTAAGGACAGAAAAGGCAGCATCTTAGAGATTCTGGATAAAGCCATGATGAATACTTTGAATCTGCATGTAAAGAACTAGTTCATAGACTAAATTGCTTATTGTTTATAGTAATCTTTTTTCTTGGAAGAGGGCTTTTGAATAAAAAAAACAGACACGCAAAAAAGCATTAAGTGACATGCTTTTTTGCATTTGGATGGTAATTGCACCCAAATATATTATATATTCTAAAGGTAGCACTGGATAAAGTCACAGATAATCTACCATGTCCGTAAAGAAACTATTATTTACATTTTATACACAGACACATCTATGGCACATCAACACACATCAGGAGATTGTGTTTTACCAAGGCTGAGTCATTCGATTTTTTATAGGGATTGCCTCTTCACCCCTGATTGTCTCTCAAATCACTCTAGATGCAATGTTGTTGATGTGCTAACACAGACACAAAGCATTAAACTGTCCAGCGTTTGAGATCCTTAGAGACATGGAACTATTCTCAATGTTCATCCTGCTGAGTTTAGAGAAATAATGAGCCATGGAGCAAACAGGACAACTGTGTTGCGTCCAAGATCCTCAATTTCTCAAAGCTCCTACATACTCGTCCCACATGTTTCTACCAGAGGAGTTATTGTAAGACTGGTCTTAGGTTTAAAAAGACTGATCTTAAACTGCACAGAGAAAAGTGCTCAAGTGACAGCAGCAACTTTCTTCCTATACACACAAGCAGAAACAGGAAGTCACCCCCTTAGGTCCTTCACAGAAAAAAATCTCAAACACCACAGACCCTGAGGATTTATCATGTTTGGTGCCCGTCTAAACTCCTCTAAGCTGTGCAGACAGATGACTTTCTGTTAAGTAATTTTAGATTTTCACAGTTCAGCACTCCAGAGGCTTCAATTTTACATGCAGCCTGACAGACAGGATCAAAGCCTTAACACCTTGTGCAATACACATAAATGGTAAATGGACTGAATTGATATGGGGCTTTTCAAGTCATACTGACCACTCAGATTGCTTCACAGAGATTCACTCACAAACACACACATTCATGACATGTCGACTGGTTGGAAAACGTGGGGTTAAATACCTTGGCTAGGCGAACGAGGAAACTGGAATCAAAGCCACAACTTTTGGATTGCAAAATGACAACTCTAAAGTTTTCATATATTTTGAAATCCTTATTCCTTTTTGCCATTTTTCAACTACATATATTGTGTTTTTATGTCATAGACCAAAGATTTGGGTTTTGATCTTAAATAATTAGAGCATCTTGGTGCATGTGTTGGGAGGTGTCTCATAAAATACTTGTGGCAAACTTCAAATATGATCAGCACTTTTTCTTTAAAAAAATAAATAAATAAAATATCACCGGTTTTTCAAGGCCCAATTTGGGATCCTGTCATGGTAGTTAGTGTTCCTCTGCCTTCATGATGCTGTTTATTCGCTAGTGTTCTCTAACAAACCTCTGAGGCCTTCACAGAACAGTTGGATTTGTACTCAGATTACTTGTTGCTGAGTTTTGAAACTAACTGCCTGCACTAAAGTACTGTTTAATTATAGTAAAGAGGGATATAAAAGCCAAACTTACAAAATGTTGACAGTAATCTATCCGTTTCCTTCTACTTTGCAACAACTTTGCTTTGGTCTATTACATAAAAATCCTGATGCCTGATTAATTATATCAAGGTGTGACAAACTGTAGAAAAACTGCGCATAGGTGTATAAAGCTGGCAGGCACCACATGTAGAGGAAAAACAGTTATGCAGCAATTAATATATTTGAGAAAGTGATTCATACATTCAAAAGGAAAAAATCACTGTTACTTAGAAATGTTTGCCACTAAATTAACTTTAAAAACACCAGAAGAAGAAGCGTGGATGTAATCTGGGAGCAGAAGTGGTTTAACGCATGGAAACAGACCAACTGATTCGGTTTTACTTCTTCCTGTTTCTTCTCCTCTAAAGATTCTATTGTTGGACATATGGCTTCAAAAATCTCCTCTTATGCAAATTGCAGAATTGTACATTTAAGCATTGCTCTTGTCTTAGAAATGTTTCCCCCATATTCATATTTGCTCAAGTTTATCACGACCTAGTTTTCTAATGGAAATCCTAAAATCTCATAATTTTAATCTCTTCCCTTGCAGGCTTACTTTATTATTATAAAGAAGCCAAAATTTTACCCAGGATTAATCCTCAAAGCACAAAGACCATCAGCTTCAACCCCTGCCTGCATCAGAAATATTGTCATTAATATTTGTGATTTGTGGTCCTCTCTGTAAGCGGCTTAACATTTAATGCTATCTCTGTTACACAACAAAAACTCATGTCTCTCTCTTTCATTCTCTCCCCAACCAAGGTGAGACTCTTACTGATAATGAATTGGGTTTAGTTAGATAAAACACAAACAGATTGGTTTGCCAGATTAGCTTGACCTTTCAGTAGAGCATCACAAGATATACATCACATTATATTGTTTGCATAATCAAAAACTATCTTAATAGGATTGTGTAACTTTATTTTCACAGTATGATTAGTCTGTTGATATGGAAGATTGTAAGGGATGCATTCCAAATAACTTGAGTTGGACAAAATATATGTATAGAGAATCTCTTTTAGTGACTTTTTCCAGCAACACAAATGGAGTTTCTTTTGCACAATATATATCCAGGAACATTATAAGTAACAAAGACTATGACACACATTGGTGATTGCAAAAATCTCAAAACAGTTAAACAAATTATATGCTTGTCCATCTGATATTGCTTTCAACAGTCCTCTGAAATATTTAAATGTGTTCGTATTAAATCTACAAGAAGTCAAAGACAAATAGTTTGCTGCAAGGCAAGCATATGCTTGATTTCCTCCGATTATCCTTTGGGACGGCAACATTCTCACATGGGCCAGATAAAACCACAGCATATCCCAGAGGCGCAGCTGTTTCACAAATGGATAAATGCTCTCTGTGTTTGTTTATCATATTTGCAGCTTTCTATAAATGCGACAGAAGTCTAAAAAATATTTTCTTAAGGAGAAAGTGATGCGACACAAAAAAGTTGAAAAATGTTCAACTTTCAGTGGACAGTACTCCAATAGCCTTGACAGTCACTAAATCACTATCCTTTGTGATGGTGTATTCATTTTCTTATGAAAACTCTTCAAAAACTCTGTTGATATTATGCATTATAAGTCAAAACCTTTGAGGAACGCTTTCAAAACTTGTGTTATTTATGATGTGAAATTAAGGTCATTCTGAAGCCAAAAGACTGGCTATTTTTTTTTTTTTTTGTAATTTTTTCAGAATGTTTACTCGTGTGGATAAAAAAGGCAACACAATGAAACTACAAAACCACAGAAGACCGTGGTTCGGGGAATCAAGGTGATTGTTGAACCTGGAAGTGAGCTGATCAAAGTTACAAATGTGGCCATCAGACGAATCTCAGAATGACAAAATGCAAGGGACAAAAAAATAGATAAAAGGAGCAAACAAACCCATAGAATAAAGCTAATTTCAAATAAAAAGTGTAATAAAACAGCAAAACAGAAACCTAAGAGATGACAACGTTTACACAATAAATCAGGACAGTCAAAATCAACCAATTATATGAAAAGCATAAAGCATGACATGAGTTTTGAAAAAAGCATGCAGGAGATAAGAAGACAGATGCAAACAGACATTACCTGTTGTAGAGGAGAATATCTGGAACCCAAACCAGATTGGAGGGAAAGCGAAGATTCTGGACCCCGGGGTAGTTCTCTGGGTTCCAGGACAGATAGATATCCGTCCAATGCTGGATCAAATTATAGAGAATAAGAAAGCAGATCAATGAATTTGCTTTACAATTAGGATGCAAAAGTTAAAAAAAAAATGTTAGGCTTCTATTCACATATATATATTTAACAGAAACTACACCTCTCCGTCTTCAGCTCTGGATATTAAAATGTTGCTCCATGAGCAGATGCACCGCCTGTGCTTAATCCTATTTTATGATAAATGCAGACACAGAGAGGTATTGAAAGATCAAAATCCCTCAAAAAACTTCTCCTTTTAAATGGGATTAACCTGAGGCCATCAAAAGTCAAACATTTCCCTATTACACAAGCTATTAGTTGTTGGCTGTTACACTTTGTCTCTAGCTCAGATAATGAATGTTGCCACTGAAAGTCTGCCAAGCCAACATTTGGCATCCCATCTGAAGTTCGCTCAATTCAGCAAAGAGCGAAGTGAGTCTAGCTTCACAGCATTTTAAAAGCACACACTGCTGCTTTTTTATTATTTATGACAAGTAACAAGTTAATCTGTCATCTGTAATTATATGAATGTTGTTGTGTTTTAGCCTTTAAGCATATTTTGCTTTAATATTCTTGTATAAGAGTTGGGCAGATGGATGTGCACATGTTAAACCTTTAGGGCCCCTTCTCCATGGAATAACCAAAGTCCCATATTTAAAATAGCCACTGTATATGATGCACATCTGCTTAGCTCGCGATGTATGTTCATGTGCGTAATCGTGCATGCGTGCAAATAGTATTCTTCCCCTCCATTTAGTAAGATTTTGCCTTGTATTAGTTGACAAATGTCTTTCCTACTAATAAAAACCCTGTTCTTTTCTGAAACATTTAATTCACATATGTCTCCACTGAGGAGGCTAATGTCTTAATTACCACACTTGCCATCACTAAACCTTGACATGTTTGATGTATTTTTTCATGTTCCTTGGCTGGGAAAGCACAACAAAGCAGTTAACGTTCAGCTCTTTGGTCAGGGAGGCAGACATTATCGCAATGCAAGGCAGCATCTGTCTAAGAATAGTTTTGGAGTTATGTAACAGGAATTTTAGTATAAGCATCACTAATTTGAGACAACCATAGTTAAAATAGTGTGATAATTGCTCTGCAAATCTATGATTACTATCAAGTTGTTTTAAAGCACAAGATGCAAACGGAACAAATTGGAAATCCAATGGAAGCAGCAGCTACAGCTGTGGAAATAATTCGATATATTGCTTCTTGTCTTTAGGGTGATGTGAGCGTCTTCCTGATGTTCATCTCTTAGTATGCTTTCACTGTTGAGCCTCTTCAACACAAACCAGCAGAAAACAGATTCCGGGAAGCTATATGAGTACAGAAATATGTATTTCTGTTTGCTGTATCTCTGTTCACCGTCAGAAAATGCATGTGAGTGGAATTTGATCGGTGGTGCACAGCAGTGCAACCAAAAGACTTTTGTCTGGCGCAGACGTGTCCTTCAAGTTTACAGGTATCCATACCCCTTGTATCTTTTCAAGTGCTTTCACTCTACGAATACAAATATAAGTATACTTCATTGGGACTTTTTATGATAGACCACTCCCAAAGTAGCATCTGGCTGCTAAGTAGAGAAAAATGATTCATATTTTTTCTTCTTTTTTAAAATAAAACATTTTAACCAATCCCCTTTTCAAAATAGCAGTCTATGAGCATCAAATGTCAGATGTCACCAAAAACTATCAATTTATATTTACATCTAGACCAATATATCACGCATATAGCTTGGATCTAAAACATGTATTCATAACTGTATCTGTATATTTAGGATTGTTGTCATGCTTTAAGGTACAACTCAGTCCTAGACTCAGATCTTTTGCAGCCTAACAGGTTTTGTTCCAGTGTTGCCTTGAATCTTGCTGAAGAAAAAGCATGCCTGGTCTATGGTGTTATCGCTGTCAATATTTATGGTTCTCATGGCGTGTTCAGCATGTTAGTTTTTCACTACAGGAAAAACACAGAAAACATCAATTCAGATAATCCTACTCATACTGCCATGATTCCATACAAATTAGATTTGTGTATAGCTCATAATTGCCGAGTAAATAAATTCTCCCACTTTAGTTAAGGTATCATGGTTTCTCCTCACAAGTAACCATGGACCTTTTGGCTTCTTCTTTGATTAACTTTCTCCTTCTTCAACCTGTTACTTAAAGTAGGACACCTTGAACTGGTAAGTTTGCAGTTGTGGCATACTCTTTCCACTTCCTGGTACAGAATTTATTAGTACTCCGTAAGGTGTTCAAATCTGTTTATAATCTAATCATGCTCTAAATTTTATTTTCTACTTTTTTTGGAAGTCTGTAATGCTGTTTATTCTTTAACATTCTCCAAAAATCCCTCCGAGGCCTTCAAAAAACATTTTATTTTCTAATCAGGATACTTCTGAAAATAGTTGCTTACACTGGATTTTATTTAGGGGTAAAAGGGTAAAACTGAATACAAATGCACAAAACATTTTTCAGATTTTTATTTGTAAAAAAAAAAATCTAAACTATGTAGCATTTTTCATTCACTTGACAATTACGCATCACTTGGTATTTGCCATTAAAACATAACACAACACATTATTATTAAAATAATTCCCTAATTCTTTTGCAGTGCATGACATGCATCATATCTGCAATTATCTGTATCGCAAGAGGAGGAGAGAAAAGTAGAGCACAGATATGAACAAAAGCTAATCAGATTACAAATTTTCACGTCAAGAGATGTAATTTATTCTCTGTCGATCACCCATGTTTCACAAAAATCCTAATATCATCCAGGATGCAGTTAAGTTAAATGTGCCCCTTTTCCATCTGACTGATTGTCTTTGGCTGCATAATCCACTTCTCAAGTCTCCTTGCAATCCTGCTGCATCTGCAAAGACCCCATAAGCTACTGCACCAAAGTAGATGATGTATTAAAGAGGTGGCTTCCTGAATAATTGATACATTCATAACCTGTAAGGCAGTCAGCAGCCAACTCAACCTTGACTGTATCATCTCTAATGGGTTGTTCTGACTGGATCTGCTGTAATAATAAAGATAAGGATGTAAGGACGTTCTACATGCCTGGTTCCACCAATGTAACATTTTTCCTTACTACTACACAATGTAGTAAATATTTCTTTCAGCATATTTTTAGTTATTTTATTTAAAAATAAAATCTATAGTAGCTAATTTCCTCCATGCAGAAGTAGAACCCAATGTCCTGTGTGTAAGACGGTTAAATATTTTTTAAAGGGACAGGCATTTTTTTAAGTGATTACTAACTGCACACGGGAAAGTCCTGAGCTTCAGCTGTAAAAATGAGAAGAAAACGAGGTGAAAACATTACACTGAGAGTATAAGTAGCAGGTTCAATGCAGCAAATTAGAAAATTGTTTTCTTATGATGCGTGTTAATATTAGCTGTGATATTCAGATTGTAGAGTCAGAATCGGGCGTGAAAAGACCCTAAAAGCACTATACTTAAAATTATATGGATTCTCAATCTTAATAATGAAAATACCTATAATGGATAATTTTTCCACACAAGAATTATGATTCTATTCCTTTTTTATTTTAATATTGAAGAAATTACGTTTTGTTTAGTAACTGCTAGCCAACAAATTGTCCAGAAAGACTATACTGAAGGAGCATTTTACTGAAGAAAAAGCACATAGTGTCAAAAGAGAGCTGCAGATGTATCAAGCAGTTCCGTTGGCCATCATATCTGAGGACCTCGCCGCATGCTGGTGGAACCATCAAAAGACTTATCCCTTGCTGTCAGATCTTGCTTTTTCATATTTATGTGTTCCGGCTTCTACACCCACTGCACGTGTGTTCTCTACTGCCGGAGACAATATCTATCTAGAATGCTTGAGCATACTGCCTAAGAGGGCAGATATGATAATTTTTCCACACAAGAATTGTTTATGATTCTATTCCATGCTTGCTTCTAACCTGGACTGGATTTTACAAGTTGTTCTTTTTGTTTCTTTCTGGGGTTTTTTTTACACCAGATTAGCCCATATGTGAGATCTCAATAACTTGTTTTAAGTACCTACTGCATCAGATACTACTAATATGTGTAATTGTGTTTTGATCAGCTTTTAAAAACCAAAGCACTCTTATGAAAGTGTACTCTTGTGAAAAGAAGATTTGTGGCATTTGTGTTGAAATGCCACAAATACAGTATGTATCTGTATTTGTTTAATGTTCAACATATTCCAATATATTTGACATACTGGAATGTGTTTCGGGCTGCACAGTGGCGCAGTTGGTAGAGCTGTTGCCTTGCAGCAAGAAGGTTCTGGGTTCGATTCCCGGCCCGGGGTCTTTCTGCATGGAGTTTGCATGTTCTCCCTGNGTGGGTTCTCTCCGGGTTCTCTGGCTTCCTCCCACAGTCCAAAAACATGACTGTCAGGTTAATTGGCCTCTCCAAATTGTCCCTAGGTGTGAGTGCATGGTTGTTTGTCCTGTGTGTCTCTGTGTTGCCCTGCGACAGACTGGTGACCTGTCCAGGGTGTACCCCGCCTCTCACCCGGAATGTAGCTGGAGATAGGCACCAGCAACCCTCCCGACCCCATTAAAGGACAAGGGTGAACAGAAAATGGATGGATGGATTTTGTTTTTTGTTTGTTTCTTAAAACATTGTATAGCTAATTAAATGCTTGTGACCTCTATTTTGTCCAATTTTATATAAGTTGATTTTTTAAATCCATTTATTTTCCATACCTCTGTTAAAACATGACAAGATCCCTTTGAGTGGGGAAATTTAAAGTAACCAATTAAACGTTGTTCTTTTGGACTGTGAGAGGAAGCCGGAGCACACGGAGAGAATCTTCATGTCAGTGGAGATCATGCAAACTCCACGCAGAAAGACTCTGGATTTAAACCCAGAAACTTCCTGCAGTGTGTTGTATTGTGGCTTTTTAAAGAATCGAGTGTGTTTTAAATGGAGCGGTTAGCATGTGATGTATTGAGAAAATGGTCTCGTTTTATGTTCTCTTACCTGCACAGGTAATTCGATGTATTTATGGTTACGCTCATGGTTTTTTTTTAGAATTTTTTTTGTGTACTCAGTGACATTTCGTTACTAAATTTACTGTAGTGTCTTTGTGTGATGACAATATAGCAAGTCTACATCTAAGTCTCAGTTTTTTGCTCCAGTCTAAGTTGCTCAATTGGTGGAACTTTTATAGGCTTTTGTAAATCGAGGGGAATTGTTTTCTCCACTCATGGGGGAGAAGATAAAGGTGGCAGGAAATGAGATTTATTTTTAGGCATTTCTGCCTGTGACAATTTTATATGTGTCACATCTGAACAATGATCAAAAACCTTGGAATGTGTTTTGGCATTCCCCGAGCGAGCTGGCTTTGTCTTTGACATTTTCTTGTTTATGTATGGCATATCCAGCCCCTCCTCTTCAGCCTTCTGCATTTCAGACATCATGTACTGCTTAACTGGGTCTGGTGTAATGTCCAGAAGATTCCTCTGCTGTTCTTCAAGCTCTCTTTTTCTCTGCTCTTTCTTGTAGGCATGCTTATTTGCCGCCATTTCAGAGTTGAAATTGGAATATTTGAGAATGTCTTTTCGTGTTTGTTGCTTCTTTTGTTCTATTTCAGCTGCATACAACCTGTCTGCCTCCATCAAATCATCCAATCTCTTTTTGCTCTTCTCTTTCTCTATCCGTTTTGCCTCGAGTTTCTCTTTTACTTTCTCAGCATTTGCTTCCAGAACTGATTTTTCTATTGCAGCCCGTTTCTTATTTTCTTCCTCTGCTTGCTGTTTTTCTTTGGCCCTCCGTAGTCCAATGACTTTGGTCATTTCTTTCTCTGTTGAAGCTAATCTGGAGGCTTCCTCATTTCCTACCTTTGCCAGATGGTCATATGCAGTTTGTATCTTCATCTGATACCTCTTTAATTTGTCGGCCTTTGCATTTTTTGTTTTGCTGAAAAAAGTTTCTTCATCTTTGAAATGCTGCTCCTTGCTGGCTCTAGCCAGCTGCTCAGTTTTAGAGAGTTTGGGCTTTATAACATTTTGGTGGATGAATTTCCTTTCCTCTTTCTTCCATTTCTCTATTTCCTCTTTTTCCTTTTGGGTTGTGTATGCATCTTGGAGCATAACTCTCCTTTTATCCTCTTTTTCAAGTTCCAGTCGCTCTGCCGCAAGTTGTTTCTTTTTGTGTACCACCTCTTTCAAAAGTTTGACATCAGCCTGTAGGTTTTCCTTACGATGGCAATCTTCATTCATAATGCGTTCGTCAACATTGTAGTACCAAGGATTCATCTCTCCACTGTCTTTTGCAAGTTTTCGTGCAGCTATGTGCTTCTCTCTCTGATTTGCGGCCAACAGCTTGTTTTGTTTGTTCATCCTTTGATCATTGAGTATTCTATTAAGATTATCCACGCTTTTGTCTCGTAACAGAATCTTGTATCTGCTCTGTTCGAGTAAAGCATTTCTTTCCTGTTCTTTTAACTGCCTTTCTTCAGCAGCAATCTTTTCAAATTGCTGCTCCTTTTCTTGTCTCTGTGCTTCTTTCTTTTCTCTTTGTGCAGCACGTGTTTCCTGTAAAGCTTTAAGATTTGGTCGCAAGCGATTTAAACCTTTTCTGGTATTTTCTGCTACCTTGTTATGTGCTTGTGAGATTTTCTGGACTGTTTCCCAACAAAATGATGGCAGGATTCCAACAGCTCTTTCCATTTTCTTTCTCAGTAAGGGTGAAACTATTTCACAATGACCTAAATCTCAAGGTTCTTGACACGAACAGCAAAGTTAAATCCAGAAATGTCTAATATAATCAATCCAAAAAACTCAGCTCACAGACTGGTCCCAGTTCAGTGTGTACAGGTCACCACGATCCAAAGTAGAATGAAGTGCAGTGAAATTCTGTTTATTCAAATGGCTCAGAACTGAGATGTCACAGAAGAAGACTTTGTGACATCACTATGACCTTTGACATCATCGGAGTATCATCTCTTCAGTGACAACATCATTACAAACTTCCATTCTGCAGGAACAATTTTCAATATTTAACCCAAGGTTCTCATCACCCATTACTTAAATACCTGAAAATTTTAGAAGCACTAGACTGATAAAGCAATGTGCATTTTAATAAGAGTTATGTTGACAAAAAATATATTTATAAAAAACTAAAACAAAGGCAAAAAATTCTGAGTGTATTAGAGAAAGAAAGAAAGAAAAAAAGAAAGAAAAAGACAGAGAGAAAGGGAATGAGAGAGACAGGCAAAGAGAGTGAGAGGGAGAGAGAAAAAATGCGAAAAAAAAAAAATTCTAGGCTTGTTTTCACTGTGTAACTCAAGGCCCGCTGGCCAAATCTACCTGTCCATAATTTTTTGTGGGCCTCTAGAATTTAAAGGGACATTTTGCAGAACATAACTTGTTTTACTCCTGGGAATACAGCTGATCAGTATCAAGAAAAATAAATAGATTGGCTGTTTTGTAAACGTCAGCCAATATTGTATGAAATAGGATTGCACCTAGATATCTCAGCTTCCCAAGCTGCATTTTTAATATATTTTAGATATGCTGTACAAAAAAATCTGTCAATAATTTGGAGTTATGTTCCACTGAAAAATCCATGAATACTGAACCATAAATTCTATCGAAAAGGAAAATAAACTGTCTAGTTTATAGGTATGAAATCACAACTCATGATTACAAAAATAGGAGTGCAAAGTCTGTTTGACTGCTATCATCAGCTGTTAATGTCGAGTAAATACACAATCATCTTGCCACACATAATTTAAGCACTTATTAAATATTTAAAAGACACAAAATTAGCTGAGAGTATTTAGCATGTATGTGCATGAATGTATACATATAGTTAGTAATTTTAGGGTTATGTAGTTATTTTAGCGTATTAAATATATGGGGTACAGGAAATTGAATTTCTGGATTAAGCCGCCAGTTGATGGCGGTAATACACTAAATTTGTAAACTGTCAGTAAACACCACAGAAGAAGTAGAAGATCATCCGTAGTTGGTGCTTTACTTTCGTAACATCTCCAGTAGATGGCGACAATGGAAAAGAACACATACCCTTTGTCAGAGTTTTGTCAACTGTCATAAATTAGTGAAAAGTGAAAATTTTACATGTTAAAATGTGTGACGTTTCCCTGCATTTTTGTAGTATGTGGGAGTTTTTTATTTTTAAAACAGTAGGTTATGCAGGGTCAACGAAATGTCACTACATTATCTAAACAGTTTTCGATGAAACTGGAAAAAAAACTCCCGCTAATTTATCTTCAGAAAGTTTCGCAACACCGTTATTCTCCCCAGAACAATGAAAAAGCAGCAGCAAACAACTATGAGGAAGTGTAGTTTAGTTGCTGTAAGCGTCTGGTCCGGGGTCTGTTAGCAAAACACCTCTTTGAGGAAACAGGCCTCATAATGACTGTCTTTAAACTGATCCCCGGTCAGCTAGTTGAGGAGACGTTCAGGAAGCCAGGAAGTGTGTAATGCTACTGATGTCAGTGATAGTAGTCATTACGTACCGACGGACAGTGTTTAGTTTGGACATTAGGACTTGAATATTTCTCCTAACAGGTTTACATATTTGAGTTTTAGCGATGGATAAGCTTCGACGTGTGTTGAGCGGCCGGGAGGATAACGAAGAACTCGGGCTAACTGCACAGGTCAGCTGCTAATGCTAACTCCGTTCAGAAAGTATAGTTTAAATTTGTATTATTAACACTGCATTTCTTATAATTTAGTTTTCTTATTGTTTGAGGTTTATGAATTTAACAGCTAATGCTCACTTTTTAGTCGTTAATTATACGTATTTCCCACATTATTTGTAAATCACGTTGCTTTTAAATTACCTTCCATATACTTGTTAGCTCTAAATGCTAACTGTTTGTTTACACTTTTACATGCTTTCACATTTAAGAGGATACAAGGTAAGTTGCTGCTTAGTTTCACTTTGATCCCAACTAAAGTTTTACTTTAGAACCTGTACATTTGTTCATGTATTTTTTGCTCCGACTTTTATTGAAAAACAGCGCCGCTGTGTGCTCTGTAGCTGTAAAAGTGCCTGGCTCCAGCCAACATGACTGAATATCCGTGCAAAGCCTGCGGGTCTCACTGTAGGTCATTACTCTTGTTTTGTGACATCCTCCCATTGTTCTCACCAGGTTCTTGATGGCAGCTCTCTCAGCTTCAGCACCAGGGTGAAATGGTTTGTCATATGCTTTGTTGGAGGCATCCTGTGCTCCATACTCGTGAGTGTCTCTGCAGCTCTGAGAGGAAATACTGAGAATGCACATAATCTTCAAGTTCCTGTTTTTTTTTCTTCTTTTTTTTCATTTTAAACTAAAATCAGCTAAAATGGCAATTGTTTACTAATCATTGTATTGGAGATTGTCAGACCCTGAACTAATACTTAAAATACCTTGACATAATCAGTTGGTGCATATGGTTCATATTAGAGGAAGTCTGGTATCGCACACTTAATTGTGATAATTCACACTGACTCAAAAAGCAGCTGTTTGTTGTTGAAAGTGAAAGCTTCAATGGATTTTGTGACAGATGAATACAAGTTAGTGCATAGTTTCTCACATACTTTTACACTTTGTTTTATGTTCAATCCTCTTTACTCTACCACTAAGTAAAAATCTAAATTAACAGCTGCCTTAGTTATTAAATAGAGTTAACCCAAAAACCAAGTTTGCAGTTTTCCACAAGCCATATTCGTAGGAAATTCAAAGGTGCTCTGGTTAGATAGACCAACTGTTTTTTGACCTAAATGCTGCATGTGACAGAAAACTAACTTTGCACTTCACCCTGAATGCTAGCCTCGTGTCTCTGCTTGTTCTTCAGAAGAGAAATGAGGCTAGTCTTAGCTGATGGCAGAATGGATGTTGCTAAATAGTGGGCAATGCTAGAAGATCCAGAAGTTTCGAGACTCGGACAGTGGCTCATCTTTCAGCCTTAAACGTCCAGAGTTATGTTAAAATGGCCCAATCAAAGCCCAGACCCAAATTTAGTTGACATTTTGACTTGAAACTTTATATTCATGTGGGTTGTCTATCCGGTCTGTCTGGGCTACCGATTATGCTGCGAAGATTGGGCCAAAATTTCTTTCTCTACATGCTCAATGCAAGAAACATCCCAAAAGATTTGCAGCCGTAATTGCAATAAAATGTGGCTCTATAAAATATTCATTTATAAGAACTGACAAATGTTTGTCACACACTAACGAAAAAAGTGAAAATTTCAGTAAAATCCATGAGATGGTGACTGTAAGGTAAAAGTCAAGATGCACGAATGCTTTTGCTAGACACTATAATAGCTTAATATATTTTTAATTTATAAAAATCTAGTTGAAGGAAATTGAACATTAAGTTTGTGCTTAGATGCTCTGTTTTCCTAGTTTTCATTATGGATAGTTGTCCATTAGATATAGATATGTACATAATAACGAATATAAACACATTCAAACCAATCTTTTGTTTTTCTGTCGCTAGAGGAAGGCAGCCATGCTGCTGTGAATTCATAAAACGCACCCAATTTTTTTTAGCGTAGTTACATTCTTACAAAGTTGCCAAAAAGTTATAATCTAGTAATTAATTGTTGATTCAGCAGTATAACTGAGTTCTTTTGTCTTTGACCTATAATGAATGTGCGAGGATGTTATTCTCTGCAGCTCACAGATATTTTTCTACTGGTTTCTTTTTCCCAGGGCTCAGCACTGCTCTTCCTTCCTGGTGCCGGCATCAAGCTTTTTGCTGTCTTCTACACACTTGGAAATATTGCGGCTTTGTCCAGGTAAGGCGCTGTAGATAATGGAACATATCATTTTAAAAGTATGACTTGTTTCACTTGATGGCAAGTTTAGACATTTTTATTTGCTCAGATGTCATTCATGGTAGCGATAAAAAAAAAAAAGTTGAAAGTAAGTTTTATTTTTCATTCCATCAAACTTAGTGTTTAAAGCGCACCTGTGGTGAGATTTACAATGAAATTACTGCTTTAAATTCTATCCTTTTTAATAAAATATGTTTATAAAAGTCCTCTTTTGTGTCTAGAAAAACAGACCAATAAAAACATTTCCTCTCATCTGAGAAAACCTCATTTATGGGTGAATGTCTGAGTCCTTTTTACAGTCAGCCATAGATTTCCTTCCCGTCAGTAAGCAGGAGCAGCATGTGCGTGGACATCGTGTCTCTGTCACACTGAACAGTTGGAGTAACGAGGGAAAGACGGCAGCAGACCCTCTTTTCTGATCAGTCTACACAGTCTACGTCAACATGCTCTTAATGTCTCATCTAACAGATGTGACACCCAAGTGATTCCTGCTACCCACTCAGCTGTGCCTCACCAGTTGGGAAAGCCTTCGCCTCTTTAGCTACACTGACGTAAAACATCCATCATGTGCAAGGCGGCTCTAACTGCGTCATCGTGCGGATGGACAGGAAGCGCCAAACCCATAATTACTGCAGCATGTTGAGTTAAATTGAACCCTTTGGACAAACCATTTAATGTTAGTCATACTGATAGTGTGTGTGTGCTTATTTTAGAGTATTTCTCGTGTTGTGGAGTATGGGAGAAATTTCTCAGCTCTTGGAAAGAGAAATTTGAGTTATCTCTGTGCTTAATTAGTACGAGACATTTTTACACGTGAACCACTTTTATATTCTTTCAGTCAAGAATCGAGTCCAATTGAGAAAATGCTTTTTCCAACAACAAAGTCCTGCAGGCATGAACATAAAATTAATCGTTCTTTTGGATATCACCTTTAATAAATATACTTTTTCAACCATTTAATGGATTTTTGTAATCCAGTTAATTTTTTGGAAACTTGGTTTAAGAGCTATACTAAACAATAAGAATGTTCTGGATAATGCTGATTAATGCTAAACTGGGAAAATAGGTGGTTTTTATTGTGTTGCCTTATATATAATTATGGGTCCTTTTAAAATACAAAACAAAAGCTTCAGATATAAATTTAAATTATGTAATGCTTAGACAGGAATTCACCTTAATCTACAAATCTTAATATGTTTATAAAAGTTTCCATAACAGATTATATGGTTTATAAAGTCTTCAGTAAGCATCTCACTTGCGTTGAGCTTGGCTTGCTTTCTCTGTTTTGATATACCTTGTTGATCATTCGATGATAACTTGTTTGCTTGAGGCTCCAGTAAATCTTGCGTGGACTAATAATTAAGGCAAACTTAGGGGCGGCCATTTTTAGTATCTCCCGTGTTTTGCAACGTTTTTTTGTGTCGTGATAGGAACTACAATTTATTGTAACAAACGGTATATTCCAATTTATGAAGTTTGAAAACCCCAAACTGACAGTATTTTCAGGATTGGTCATTTTGATCTTGTTGGCTCCATGAGGGCGCCAATAAATATTTGTAATATGTAATGAAATGTAGTTGCCGAGTGCTTATTTATGATTATTTTTTTTTTATTTAAGACTGGTGTCTTGCATAATATTGTGATAATGATTTATTTGCAAAATACAGTATATTGTGCAGCCCTAAGACACATGCAGTCACAGACAAATACTTTGTCTAAGAGAGACTGTAAAGAAGTTGTAAATACTTTTTTGTCACTTTTATCATTATTGCAATAAATACAACAAAATATGATCAAAGTTTAAATCGGTGTCACCCTATGCTAGCTTTATATGATCTTCCTGTTTTACGCTCAGCTGTTCTGTACATTGGTGTCGGTGTGAGAGTACTATCCTCTGCTTCACATAGTCGAAAAGCTGCAGCGACCAATACAGTCTTTATACAGCCTTTTTACAGCCGACATCAGTGTTGAAGGTGAAAAAAAGATTGAAAATAATCTTAAACCTTCTGTAACAATCTGAGTTTTCCAGTGGTTTTCTAGCCATGATGAAACCAGCCATAAATCACAATGCCTCACTTAGAGATCCAACCATCTGTCACTTTTGGCAGATCGTCCACATTTTGTAATCCTTCATGATGTAATATGATTATATTACCAATGTTTGTGATTACAGTCATATATTGGGCAACATTTTGCACAATTTAGTGCGGATGTTTTATTTTTTGGATCTGATAGTTACCATGTGTCACCAACACATGGTAACTGTGTTGGGCTGGAGGGAGAAAATGTGTGCTGCCTGATTTTGGCAAATTAAAAAGTAAAATATACACAATGTACCTTTTAATTATTGTGCTTCATATTAACAACAAACATGCCTTTTTTGTATTTTTACAGCACCTGTTTCCTGATGGGACCATTAAAACAACTGAAGAGGATGTTTGAACCAACAAGACTCATAGCAACCATTGTTATGCTGGTAAATGTCTACTTTTGCCCCTCGATTTTATCAAATAAAATTGATATGTTTCAGTATATAGACACTATCTTACAGTAACATACATTTTGTGTTTAGTAGGTCAAAGTTTATTAATGGTTCTCTGATTATTATCTTGTGATCTTTTTGAAACTGTTAACAATTTGCTGTAGCAAATAACATCTATTTTACAATGCGGCTACTTTCTCTTAGTATATTTTGTGTATTGAAGTTTACTTTTTCTGTAAATGTGGCAACAAAGTGATGATTGTTTGCATTCTCCTCCCACCAGCTCTGCCTTGTCTTAACACTGTGTGCAGCATTTTGGGTGAGAATTCAGCAGATCCAGAGCCAAAGAAAACATACACATTTCTTTATTTGCTTCACTGAAACTGTTGTTTTAACATACTTATGTTTTACAGTGGCATAAAAATGGACTGGCAATCATCTTCTGTATTCTGCAGTTTTTGGCAATGACCTGGTAAGACTGACCTTCAGTTTGGTCTCAGCTGTTTCTTATCAGAACAAACTTTGCTCTGTCTGAATTTACTTGAACAAAATGTCCAAAACTTTAGTTTAAACCATGCAATTTTCCATCCGTCCATCCATATAGTTTATAATTTCTGCCACTTCTGTCTCTAAACACAGTACGGGAATTAATTTGTGAGCCTTAGGGTCAGTATTAATCAGTTTATCTTAAAATAAAAAACGCAAAGGTCTCTAGGAACTTGATTCTGGAAAAGTATGGATGCTTTAAAATATGTAATATATTTGCCACAATGACAGAAAAAGTGATTTTCTTGTACATATTTTTGATTTTTGATACCTGAAGTTTTAATTTTGTACTCATTCAATATGTAGAATGAGTACAACATGCATGCTCCTCTTTGCAGAGTTGTTTTGGAGGGGTTTTGAATATGAACATCCTGTTTAAGGTCATGACACATCACCCTAATCAATAAAAGTTCATTAGAGTCTTTAAAACTATTTATTTATTTTGAAGCATTTAGATGTAAGCTGTAACATTGAGATGTTTCACCGTTTATTATGACATTGGAGCCTACTACATGTTGTCAAATTGGTTCTAAACAAGTAATCTGATTACATTTTCACATAAATCCTGGATAGATTCATTTGAGAACTTCTTGTATTCACTCAGGTTATTTATCACTGACAACATTTAATGATTCAACAAAGTTGAACTTTTTGGTTTGTTTGCAAAAAGCTGTGGTGCATGGTGGTGGCAGCATCATGCTGTGATGTGACAAGTTGATCAGAATTGATGAAAAGACGCAAAAACAAAAATGGAAGCAATACCTTCCTACAACAATGCAGATTTATATTTACTGCAGCTACATAAATGTCTGATTTAGGAACATTAAGCATGTAAAATGTTGGAATGAAGAAGATTTTCCACCAATAGTTTAACAATCAGTGTGACTCTAGTAGCTCACAGCTGCAAATGCTGCAGAAGGTGATGGATCTCTGCTTCAGCCCCACCTGTATCTCCTACCTTCAACTCCTGTCAGCCAATGTCCTCAGAGGCGTTGCCATGGCACCCATAAGTCACACATATCGCGCTTTGCGCACTCCCACACAGACACTCAGACGTTTGTGTGAGCGTTGTTTTGTAAGAAGTCACTACTGACCCTCAGAAAAGTGGGTAAAGTCCATTTGTCAGGCTGAGAACTGAACTTAATTCATGACTGAGTCAGAAGCTTGACAGCAAATTCAGCAAAAGGAGCTGCTAAAGAAAAAATCTTGCTTTGTTTTTCTTTCGTGACAGGTTCAATATTTGCTTAACAAGATGGGCTAAGAAGTCGTCCAGTCTTTGGTTGATCTGTTACAAACTACATTTCAAGAACACACCTTTTTTATTGTGGCTAAACCACTTGTAAAAGTTACATTTTAGTTTTAAATCCTTGTTTTAAAAATCCCAAGCCGACTCCCGAATGTCAAAAAGTAACACTATTCCTAGTTTATTTGATACATTCTATAAAAATGGATTTGCTACTTAAGACAATCAAAATTAATTCTCTGTATAAAGTTGTATAAAGTGCTTTAATAGCTATAATCAGTAATTATGTCCTGTTTTTGTGTTTTCAGGTATAGCATCTCTTACATTCCTTTCGCCAGGTAAGACCAGTGCTACGTCTGCATGTGGCCTTTCATAAAGTCCATATTAATGTTTTCCTTCCTGAACGCTGTTCAAATGTTAAAAATAAGCCTCCCACTCTCGGCATTTGATTGAAATCTTGTCAGAAACAACATGGACATTCTCTAATGACTGCGCACACAACAAACGGGAGGAATTTGCTTAGAGTTGTCTTTGAAAACATGTTTTTATTTACCACTGTTTGCTTCCACCATATGGCTCTAATCCAGCCCACTATGACCAGTGAGACCAGCCTGTGTCAAACAAATGGCAGCTGTTTGTTTCTTTGTCTTTCTAGGCATTAGCCCTGCAATGTTAATATGTTCCTAATATCAAAATAAATTGATTTTTAGTGGCGTAAAGCTCTTTCAGACAGATTTGACAAATATTTTTCTTCAGTTCCGCTTTTATGCGTGTAATGAGCTTATGGTAAGCTCCCGAGGGTTAACTCTCAATGCAAATTTTTGATTAGACGTAGTCTGGACTTAAGTCTTTGTTTTGTTTTTCTTTTGGAAAACTTAAACGATTCACAGTGTAAAGATGCGTTTTATTCTTCCAGTTTAAAACTGGTCATATGTTCCCTCTGAGTGCGCTGGTCGAGCCGAGCAGAAGGTGTGATGTTGTTTTGTCAGTCCAGCTGTAAAGTGGGGTTACGTCTCATCTGGTGAGCAGTCTGGATCCCCCACCCCCATTAGGTGCCTTGTGTGTTTGGGTGACCCCTATAATCTCTCCTGACAGCTGAGAGACATCATGTAACCACCCTGAGATCCCCCTCCCCCAACACAAACGCAACAAAACCAAGACAAAGGAGCCGCAGCAGCCTCCTGAAAAGCAGAGTCCTTTGAAGAAATACACATTTATTTGTTAGTTATTTAAATCCTTGTGATCAGTTTTTGTTATTTGTCAACCCTTTTTTTCCCCTCCCTAAGCTGCTTACGGTAATCCATTTTTCATTTAATTTTGATTTGATCACTTGGCTTTCTGTCCTCCTCAATGTTGTTGTAGAGCAGCGGAGTGCACTGATCTCCTTTGAGTGCCTATTAAACCTTTACATCCCCGTCTCTAGTCCTGCTAACCCATACCTGTCGAGACTCAGGACCACATGGCCAATAGGCTTGATCCCTTAATGTGTTTTACCTTATTACCTTGAATAACCTCTAAGGTTTATAGATGGAGGCACTAAAACCTGCTGCATGTGCACTTCCTCTAGTCCTGTTATAGGCTGCTGTTGCTCCAACACAACTTGTAGAGGACGGAATTAGATTTGATCATTTTTCAAGAGTGGAAAGCAAAAAAACTGAGCAAATTGGAATGAATTTTCAGATTTTATTCATTATTCTAGTACCTGAAAATCTGAACTTCCGAGTGTCGTGAAAGCTGCAGTCCTCAACTTCAGTCCTCCTCTGAGCCAACAAACCTGAATCTAAGGGCTGAATTACCTCCTTCACATATCAGGAAGTTTTCCAAAGGCCTGGTCATTAGCCGTTCATTTGATTAAGGTGTGTCGGAGCAGGAAAGCATCTAAATGTTTCAGCACAGTGGCATTCAAAAACTGGAGTTGCAAAATCCTCCAAAACAATCAAATTAAATATCAAACATAATGGAAAAATAGTTGTATAATGCAAATGTTGGACTCTTAGACTTTGTTTGATTTTGTCTGGTTTAGATAGCCAACTCTAAAACCAAACTTTAAAATTTGACTTTGTAAATATGAAGTTAAGCTCTGACAAACCCAGGAATTAAAACCTGGGTTAGTTATTTTAGTTTCATCAGGGATTATAATCTGTTCAGCATTATTATACATACCTTATTCACCCAGGGAGCAGAATCTAAATGAAAAGTTGTAGCTTGTAATGATTTAAGTAATTTTATCCCCATAACTTATGAAAATGCTTGATCTCAATGAAAAGTATATAAGTAAAGTTTTAAGTTCACAAAGTAAATGTATCAAAGATCACAAACTGAGGTTTAAATCATCTAAATCAAAGCAAAACACGAGCCGCAAAAAAATGTTTTCTAAATATATGCTGCATGAAGTGTTTAAGCCAACAAAAGTAAACTAAAACTTATTTCTATTTTCAGATTTTAGAATAAAATAAACCTATTACAAAAAACATGTAGAATGAGGTGAGGGTTTTCTATAAATATGGAAAATAAAGAAAGATAGGTTGCATAGTTTGAAGCTAGCTGCTTTTAAAAACTTGTTTTAGATATTGAATGTGGATTTTCATAAACATTTTAAATTTCCAGTTGAAAGTGTTCTTTACAAAGTTAGAGTTTACCAATCTTTGCATTATTATTCCCTTATAAATACATTATTTGAAAATGGTCTTAAAACAACAATATTATCGTTTATAGCAGTAATTACTGGGACAATTTATTGTCCAGCAAAATTTGATATATTGACAGGCCTATGTTTAATATAAATGTTTTTTTTTTTTTTAATGGAGCTAAATTAAATGCCAAAACAACATTGACAAATCAGAATCATTTTATTGTGATTTGTGGTTTCAAATGGGATTTCAAATGTTGCTGAACATCTCAACATTTCAACCATAAGTGGTTGAAATTGACAATCTGTTAAGCTGAGATATGTCTATTTATAGAAATCTAAAATTAGCTTCAGTTGCTTAAAAATAGTGAAACCATGATGGCTGAGCGCTGCTTTTAGGAGTGGTGGGTTAAGAACGGCTCCATGTTGAAACAATCCACTGGTTTCCTGTCGGCCCTCGAGCCCTCCAGGCGGCGCCTCCTTTTCACCTTGACGGCGTTTTACAGCTTGGTCCGGTGAAGTCTGCATAGCAACACACTGATGGTAAAAGCAAAGAGGCAGGAGATGGATTTGGCAACAATGCGTGGTTGCCATGGTGAGGCTCCCATGTTGCATCACCATTCAGCATGGCGCACCTTGCGCTGGGGAGAACCCCACAAAGAGCGCGGAGTTCCTCCCCGTCAAAACATGCTCACTTATTCATGATGAGCCGCACCCCAAATGCTGGTGGATAAGGATGTTAGTCTCATTGAGATGAACTCAGTTGATTTGTTTACTCAGGTTATTATTTCAAAAATAATGATGTTTTAAACATGTATTCCTGCTGTTTTTGTGTGATTTTTGCAGAGATGCAGTGATGAAATGCTTCACTACCTGCCTGAATTAAAACTCTGGATGCTGCAGTTTCCATGAAAACCGGTTCAAACACGCAAAGAAGTTGTTAAATATGTTTATACACTTTTCCTTTCCACTTTTCACCTCTTTCTGCCTCATACTGTGAATTCTTGCCTTTCACGTTTAGCTAGAGGTGTTGTAATTTATCCATAATGTAATTGTAAATCATCTTTTTTCTGCAATCATGCCTAATGCCTAATATATTTAAGAAAAGGGGATTATATGAGATTCTTATGCTTTCTAAAGATTTTATGCAAGTCATGTGCAGGAAAATTCTTATTATTATGCACAACAAACTGTAACAATGGCACCTTACCACCTTGATAAAATGATATCCGTATTTATACCAAACACACATTTTCGATTATTCTTTTTTTGTAAGCTTTCTGTTTTTGTTTTCCTGAATTTTTAAAGCGGCGTTAAGGCCTCTTATAAGAAGTTGGAAGCATTTTCTTGGATGTTTGGTGCTGAAGGTTTTGTTTTTTTTTTGAGTCAATGCTTTACTGATTATGCACTGGGATCTATAGTTTCTACATTTCTATTAAAGATTTCCTTTTTTGTTTTTTTTCTCTTCTGCTAATGAGATTTGTAATTGCTGCCTTTGTGTGTTGTGTACTGGTCTTACATGTGTGCATCCTAACACGCTGCGCCTCCCAAACCCAATAAATGCCGTTAAAGAAACACTTCTTCTCCGCCTTCAGATGTGATTTCCTGCCATATGCAGCGATGACCCAGTTAATTATGCTTCCCTGAGCATTGTGATTTTGACATGACCTAATAACCCAGCTCCCTCTGTTGCGTTGGCATGTAGCCTTTGAGGATGTGGTTGCCATGACAACCTCCTCTGGAGGATGCCGTGCCTCTGCCTATCCCCCTTTTTTTTTTTTTTTCTTTTGTTTTTTTTAGAGCAGATGTTCACATTATGCCGATTTGGGTTTTTGTTAAACGGGAATTCTTTGAACCAACAGTTTCTGCAGCTCAACGCTACGAAGACGCCGCCTTCTCCAGATTTATCCGATTCTTCACTTCATTCCTTTTTCTCATCCTGCAATCCCCACACGGCCGCCGGAGGTTTGCATGCAGGCAATCTTCTCATTCGAGCAACTAATTTGGCAGGGATCCACCAAAGTCCGTCATTGTGATGAAATGATTATTCTATGTTGCGTGTCTCTGCGATTGTTTTCATCTGCCTACTATTTTTGGATCGTTGTAAAGTTTGAGGTTGAAGGGGCGGGGGGAGCGTTCTGACCCCTGCAATCTGCTTCAGTCCCAGCTGCTTCCTCCAGTTTTTAATCTGTGGTTATGTCAGAGATGAGGGAGCCCACACGCTTGTGCTTCCTCTTTAGATTAGTGCTCCAAATCGTCTTGCAAAGATTAATAAATAACTTGGCCAGTGTTGTGTGTATTTTGCCCCAGGTTGCATGTTTAAAACCTTATCGCTCAGAAAAAATAAGTCTGAAAGTTGACTGGAAAAGTGGAAGTCTTCATGACAATGTGTTAGAACCTTACAGGTCAAAGTTGCAAGTTTATTATTAGAAAGTGTCACTCATTTTCATTTCCAGGCTTTTATAAACAAACTAAAGGTTTAATAGGTTTTTTTCTCACCTAACATTAAAACTGTGTTATCATTTCTTCATATAAAATACAATTATATGCATGGACCAATTTGTAGCAAACAGTAAGTTCAGCTTTGAGAACATCATCTCAACCTGAAAGCACTTTCTTCTCTTTATGTTCCACAATGAT
The DNA here is from genome assembly GCA_903067095.1 of Girardinus metallicus. Classification (NCBI taxonomy): domain Eukaryota; kingdom Metazoa; phylum Chordata; class Actinopteri; order Cyprinodontiformes; family Poeciliidae; genus Girardinus; species Girardinus metallicus. The sequence goes on from CAEGAE010098913.1 coordinate 55,748, forward strand.
CTTTGACTATTCTTCTTCAAACCGCCTCTAGATCTTCCCTGTCCTGTCCTCGCTGCTCTTCATCTCACAGGTTTTCAATGGGATTTCTGTCTGAGAACTATGTTGGTAATGGTAGAAGGAGTTTGTTTCAATTTGGGAAACTGAAACTGCTTTCAGTTTTATTTAAAATGCTGTGGGATTTTAAAGAGTTTGTGATGTCGCTCGTAGGTTTGAGAAAAGAAACAAGTTCACATAATCACAGGTCCACCACCGTACTTAACGTGCCTTCATACATAATCATCCTTTAGTTGTACATCAGACTCAATTGGAGTATGTCTTATGATAAAGTCCTTCTTCTTCCACTAAACTTTATATAGTAATTTTTGAAAGAATCTCAGGTAGAGTGACTCATAACTTTGCAGATTAACTCCTGTTGAAGAAGTTTCCTATTAGACATTTTATGCAGCTTTAAATGTGGAAAATTAAAAAAAAAAAAAGCTTCTGAACTCATAAAAAAATCCTTTGTAAATTCAAACCACAACTGTTGGGAAAAATGACTAATTTTGTCAAAATTGTCCATTAAGTCTAAACCAATCATGGTCTGGCGAATTGGTAACCGTGGTTTTCAATAAGGGTGACATGGTTCTCTGCCCCGGTCGCCCTCCTGTCATGGGGCGGCACCATTACTCCAGAAATAAAATTCAATAATTTGGATAACAATTGCTACTTATTTACATATCCAGTCAATGAGAACTGCAAGATGAAAGCATTGTAATAAATTTTTTTTTACAAATCTAGCTGTGCAATGTAGGTTTTAGAGTTGATTAACCTAAAATAGATTTTACAAAAAAGTTTTTTTTTTTGTTTTTTGGGGGGGGGGCATCTCAAATCTTATCTCTGGTCTAGATTAACTTGATTATTTTACATTAAAATTAGACCCTTTAAGCCACACAGATTGATGAAGCCTTTGTTTTATAGTATTTAATGCCATTTTGCAATCTGAGAAATTTAAGATTGCGATAAGCGTTAAAATTGCAAATATAAACATGGAATGAATTATTCTACATGAGATTAGTTGAACACAACTTTGCGTAATCCCCAAAAAAGGAGAATATATAGGAAACTGGATTATATGAACAGGGTGACCATCAGGAGGTTGATGTGATTCATTGTTTTAGGGAAGGCCCTAAAAAGCTATTAAATGACGTAACTAGGTTTTCCGTTTCTTTGTTTGGCTCGCCTCTTGGCCACGCCCTCCTCCGCCAGATCCACAATAAAAGAGCCAGGATGTGTGTGTGCGCGTGTTTGCGTGTGTGTGTTACTCCAGACTGTGTGGACAACAGGTGCACCACCGCTCCGGTGATAATGCCTACAGAGCGCCTGTATTCGCTCTGCGCAGGGCTTTTCAGGTTACACTCGCTGCTTTTTATGTCTTGAATTGCTTCATTATTTCTGACCGTAAAGATGCCTTTTCCGCCGATCAGCCTCCAACAGCGGATCTCCTCTCCTGGCAGGGAACTATTTGGGAAAAAGAAGGCCAACGCAGACCACTCTCAGGCTGAACAAACCGGCAAATCTGGATCCGAGAAAGGAAAACAGCCCAGTTCCTGGGCATCAGCAAACCTGCGAAATCTGGGGCGAAGATCGCAGCCGGAGAAGAATAAAAGCCAAGCTCAGAAGCCCAGTTCGGGGCAAGAGACTCAGGGAAAGAGCTCCTGGCTGTCGGTGCCCAAACCGCAGGATACATCCTTGGGAATAAGGCGCTCCAGCTCAATGGACTCCGCCAGACATCTCAGTGGGAAAGAGGAAACAAAGAAAGAGATCCAGTTCTCGCTCAGCCTCACTCCTGAAGCCATTCTAGTTATTAAAAAGCGGAACCTGGAGAAGCAGATGATGGCCAAGCAGCAAAAGTGCTGCGCCTCCGCGGACTTTCGGCACCGGCGAGTTTTTCCGTCCAAAAAGGCGCACGGAGCGTCCAAGTGCTGCGCTCCGGGCGGCAAGACCGACAGCGCGGAACAGCAGGACATCACCGCCATTGTTAAAATATCTCTGCTGAACGATCAGTACAAGTACGATGATGTGGAGTACGAGGACGAGGACGGGGATGTGGACGAGACCGTTGTGAGGAAATGCAAAGAGTGGCTGAAAGGAGTGGAAAACGCAGCTGCTTTGGTGAAAGCAGACAAACTTTCAGCACTTCCGCACCTCAAAGGCTGCTGACACCTGACTTCAAATCTTTGTTATTATTATTATTATTATTATTATTATTATTATTATTATTATTATTATTATTATTATTATTATTAAGTTGGAAGAAAGACATGACGGACAAATTCGTTTCATTCATATGACTTTAAACAAGTGAAGGAGATCTACTCTTAAGAGAATGTCAGGATTTAAAAAGATGTCACTAAGTTTAAAATGAGGCAGACTACTTTTATAAAAGAAACATTCAATAATACAGTTCAGGTTTATAAGAGTCACGTTCTTTCTTTTTTCTTTTTTTTTTTAATCATCTTTGTTCAAGTTCAGATGCCTTTTTTTTTTCTCACTTTCTTCTCAGTTTTTCTTTGCACACGGATTTATTTCCAGTGGGCGTCTGTGGATTGGCTGAGGTCAGTGGAGGCAGCCAAAGCGCTCCTCTCCTTTTGTTGGAGAACAATAAACTGCTGGAGAACATCAGCGACTCATGCACACACTGACTGAAACCCAACGCGGATTCTTTGTTGTTGTTTTTTTCCTTCTGCTAATTGGGTTCAATTGATCAATCAGAGATGTGGTGGATTCAGGTAAAATGGGGGCAGGACAAGTACGGGGGGGGACTAAGCAAAACATTGCGTTAACAGCGAGATGGCATAGTTAAAGTTATTTTGGAAGTGTGCAACCAAAATCACACGAAAAACCAGTAAAGTACAGTATATAAAAAATGTATGATTTGAGCATCAAAACAAAACCCTTTTGTCGATAAATTATATTTTCTAAATTAGTACCTTTTTGTCCCAATTTACCAAACGACATCGTAAAATGAGACGACCGAAACGAAATATGTCACTGTTGTCAGCACATAAGATCCGATATAAAGATTTAAATTAACACATTTTTGAACGCAGTAGAAGTTTATTATGTGGGTTGTTGTGGTAGGTAGAAAAAAGAAAGTGCAAGGAGAGTAAGGATAACTAGAAAATTAGTTGGGAAGAAGAACTAATTTCTGCCTCACAAGAATGGATCATATTTTCAGATAAATTAATTTATTTTAACTAAATTTACATTTATCTAAAGTTATGAAAAAAAGAATGAAGCTGTTGGCAATTATATCAGCTTTTTACAGAGCTTGTAAAACCTTGACCATTTTAGTGACAGACCAACGCAAATATACATGGTTTACTTTTTTATTTAACAAACTGATGAGCATTCATAATAAGTATCATATTACAGCTAAACTGTGCCAATTTGCTAAATGTGTCAAATATAGTTTTGTCTCAACTATGATAAAGCAGAGAGTCACGCTTTCATAAAATAAACTTAACTTTTCACACATAAACTGAAGAACTCAAAGCTATATAACACATTAGTTTAATTGTTAAATTTGATTACAAAAAGAAACATCCTGATTTACCTGAATTCACCCTTATCACAAAATGTTTAGACGGTCAAATATTTTATCAGCTGAAATTTCTTATCTGTTTTGAAGTAAAAAAAAAAAAAAAAATAGTTCTTATATGAACTGGCCATATTAAATTGCTTAGATTTATTAGTTTCTTCTTGTGTATTGTTCTCTTGCTGATTTGTGGTCTTCTTGTTGCTGTTTCCCAGACAGCATTTTCATAGAGGCTCTTTGTTTCTGCTGTGCAGCTACCTGGGGCCATTTGGGCATTAACGTTTTAAGCTTCTTAGATTTCCTGTTAAGCAGGGTTGACCAATGAGTGCTGCATGCGTGCCCAGGTGCATCAATCCTGCAGGAAATTACCTCCAAAATATGTTGATACATCAAACTAAATATGCCACTAATGTTTGTACAAGAATGACACTTTATTATTTCCTGTATCTCTTTTTTAGAGTTAGGAATTTTGCAGCCTTGATGTTCTCTATTTTTTTCTGCAATAACTATGTTTTTACCCTGGAAATGTGTTGCTCAGGGAAAAACAGATGATCAGGAAACAAAATACAGTCAATGTCACAGTGGAAGAGAAATAAAGTTATAGAAGGACCTTTGTGCTTCTGTGTTGATTAATTTCACCTTATCCTGTGTGTTTGTGAATATTAGATCACCAAACAATAATTGCATGCAGGTGGAAGTTCATTCAGGTACTTTCTGTAACAGTGTAACAAGCTGTTTCTGTCATCTGTGGTTTGTTTGAAACTATCAGAATGGATGAGTTACATTATTGTGTTGTAAATGCGCCCATACAATCTGTACTTTTATTCAGAATCTCGAGATTTTACTGATTAATTTGACCTTTTCTTTACTGGGAGATGGACAGAAAACAAATGACTGTCTGCGGCTTGATCAAGTGTCTCCACAGGAGCTCAAAATGTGCTCAATTATAAGCATACACCTGACTAATATTTGACTAAATATCTGTAGGAAATTTGAAGGCAAACTTTTGGTAACCAATAATTAGCTTCTGGCATAGTTTCTTTGAACTGACTCATTTCTTATATGATATAAAGTTGAATAATTTAGAAATAGTGGTTCTTTCTTATTCCATCTACTTTGTGCTACGCACCAACAGTACAAGAAGCTAATCGACCGACATCATAATGCTTCCCCCAAAAAGCTTGCTAGTTGGTGAAGTCTCACCTTGGCTCCTTCAGAAAGTCGTCTTATCGTTGTTCTCAAAAAGACGAATCTTTATCTCTTCTGGTTATGAAACATTTTCTGTAGAAGTGCAGTGAATTTGTCCAATTTGGCAGCTATAGATGCTTGAAGGTGATTGTTTTAGTGGCGAGTCTTTCTCAGTTTGCACACTCTCAATGTTTCCAACATCAACCAACGCCTCGGTGGCTCCTGGGTTGTTCTTGAACATCCTTACTAGTTTAATTTCATCTGACCTGGACAGTTTGGGTCAGCTGGTTGAAGCCTGAATTGCAAAAAAAAACCAAACAAATGGACACCCTATACCATGGGTGTCGAACTCATTGTCATTTTGGGCCATATCCAAAATCTGAATGTTCTTAAAGGGCCAGAATGTGTTAATAAAACCCACTAAACTGTTGAAATATAAATAAATACATGTTTATTTCAGCATTCAATGAGCATTTTTTTAAATTAAATAACATCGAACATCTTTTCATACTGGTTAGTCCATCCAGGATTTTGTGATTGTTTCTGGGTTTTTTGCAATCAAAATCATAGATTTGGTGTTGCTAATTTAGAAATATTTGTAAGAAATTTTTATAAAATTTGCACTAATGTATGACCCGTATCTGTAACAGACTATAGCTTGACATCAAGTTGGCTGAGGCAGCAGTCACTTAAACCCAATGTTTTCGGATTATTTTAAGAACTTCTTTTGTAAAAATCAGAAAAAAAATGTGAGGATCTATTGATTTTTGTGGATTTTGTATGAATTTTGAAGATTTGAGAAAAACTGGAGGGACTACTTGATGTAATTTGGCATCTAAAGGGCAATATAAAAAGCCATGGTGGACCAGATTTGGCCCCCTTGGCCTTGAGTTTGACACATGTGTCCTAAACTATCATGATAGCTTGCTTGTTCCACTGAACTTGACCAGCTCTGCTGAGCAGATTGGTCAGACATTCAACTATATGCCAGGATTTTTGTGACTGTTGGAAAAGTGAGCAGTTTCTCTGCAGCTAGTCAGGATGAATCTATATATTTCTGTCTGCATGTGTAATTCTCTATTTACACTAGAGAAAATCAATTATAAATTAAAATTATTTATCTAGTTCTAACTTTGAATGTCCCTGAAGTTAAATGTTATATAATCAGCACTTCAAACGCATCATTAAAAGACCCAAGTTAGTGAATTAATTACCAAAGCTGTATGAAAAACCTTCACATTAATCCTCAGGTAACATTTGCCTTGTTGATTTCTTTGAATATGAAAAAAATGGATGTAGTATCAACATGTTTTCTCCTCAAGGAGGAAATTTAATTGCATTTTTCCATGAGATTCCAGTCGATTCCCTGTATTTTAGATGCATAGAAACGACCTGCTGGTTTTGGAAACAAACTCCTCTTATTGGCACTTGGAATTTGCCATTCTTCACCTACAGTCTTGGAAAGCAGTACTGTAAATATTCAGACATTGCCACAAAGTTTGTAACAATGTGGTCCAGTGTAATGCTTCACTTTCTGTCTCATGCATGTCAACAGAGTAAACACCTTGCTAAAATCAAAGCACCTTGCAGGACAGAGGCTCCACATGGGTTCGGATCATTTCATGGTCAAAGAAGTCTGTACGAGGGCCCGTTTGGTCCTCAGTGGCTCCTGTACAGATATTATCATCTGGCTTGTTGACCAAAAGTTATGTAATCCCCTCTTCTATTGTGTCTTTTCAATTGCGGCCTTGTCTGTCTGACTGATTTAAGCTTGAAGCCAATCTATTCATGACTCTGTTTCTCTATGGGCACCTTTATTATCTCAGCAGCAAGGAGCAAACAACAGTGTCTCAATCTGTTCATTTTCTTACTTCTGCAGTTGTTTTCATCGTTTTCTTGTGCTTTTATTGCTGCTTTTTGTCTGCAATGCAAATCCTTTTTTGGATTCCAAATGAAAAGGAAATCGCTGCAATCCTCCTCAGCCCTAAGATCACTTTCTAGGTCAGTGACAAAGCGCAGCAACATTATCTGGAGCTGATTTATAGTGTCAGAGAGAAGAACAGATGGGTCCTGCCTCCTCTTCATCGTTAACGCTTTGCAGCATTAGAAGAGGAGAACTGCCAGTCCTTTTTGCCCTAGAAGTGATAGTATTTCTGTTTGTGGCGACTGAACTGTTAAACCAGCAGCACCTTTGTGAGAAAGGAAAGAAATGAATGTTTCCTGCAGGGACTTGGCCCAAAAAGCTCTGTAATGTTCCGTGACAGAGAAATTTCTCAAGGACAGAGCGAGATGAGAGAGCGGAGCCTTCCAATAGAAAGTAGAACCATGACTCATCTTCATTTATGGATCATTAGAAGAATTAACCTGTTTTACACAACTTTCATCTGTATTAGCTCTTTACAGCGCTGTAAAAGTGTTCACATTTAGTCATACTAGATTCACAAGCTTCCATGTACTTTACTGGGATTTTCAGTGACAATAAAAATATAAAAATTGTGCCATGCGTTGATATTCAACCTGTCTTAAATATGAAGGTTTTTAGAGCCTCCATTCACAGAAGACGCAGATGTAAATCATTTGGATTAGATCTCCACCATTTTGCATGTCTAGAAAAATAATAGCTTAATAAGCCTTGCAGATTCTGAACTGATTCTAAACTTTAACTAGGTCATTTTTATTTTGAACCAGAGTTGTCAAACACCTGTCCTCCTGGGCCAGCATTCTGTAACTTTTTACATGTGTCTCTGGTCCAGTACCACAGAGTTCTGCTAATGACATAAATAGTTGACTCAGGTGTGTTGAAGCAGAGCCACATCTTAGAAGTTGTGGTCATCGACTCTTGTGGTCTGAACCAGTTCAAAAGGTTCAGGTCCAGACCCCAAATATGTAGAATTGGGGTCAGAAATTAAGCTAGATACCACAAATGACAACGAGAAAGCGTGTGCATTTTATAAATGTTGAACAGAATTAAAAACAGGGCTTTGAAGTAAATTAAAGCACCATGTTGTATATTTTGGTATTTGGTTTGGTGTTCAGTTATCTCTTTGTAAACTCCAAATTAAATATTTAGTTTGCGAGTCAGAGTCACAAGCCTCCAATGTTTAATTTGTGGGTTAGAAACTGGGTCAGAAAACATTGGTCTAAACCATTCCATGGTAGCTCTGGAAAATATTTAGCAAGCTAAATATTTAGCTAGCTAACTAAACATTTAGATTTCTAGCTAAATATTTAGCTTGTAACTAAATATTTAGGCTCAAACTAAATATTTAGTTAATATGAAAATTGGCTTACAGATAAGCGGAAGTGGAATATGAAAATAAAAGTTTTGTGGGTCTCTATGTAAACTCCAAATTAAATATTTAGTTTGTGAGCAAAATGCTTCTAAATACTAAATATTTTGCTGGTGAATTAAATATTCAGTTTGGAAGTCTGACCTGTTCGAAATGTTCGTATAACATGGTGAAAACGTGACTTTGAAAAAAGAACAGCCACATTTTGTTTTCTTTATGATGGGCAAAATAAACCAAAATATTGCTGTTAATTTTTTACAGTAACACAGTCTATTACATCACATTTTAATTCAATTTACTTGCTTTTGTGGTTGTGAATTGATAAAATGTGAAAATATTCCAAGAGCATAAATACTTTTGCCAGTCACTGCATCTGCTGCTTCTTTCCTTCCTTGCTGTTTCTGAAGTTATTTTTTTCTTCTAACAAATAACACAGGCGTTTTGGGGATCAGGTAGTAGGATGGTAGCTTTGTGGGAGAGTAGGTGGACTCACTCCTCCTGCCTTTATTTTTGTCTTTTTTTTTGTTCATTGCAAAAACAGAAGATAGCTGCGGTGTGGGAGGATGCTCTTGGCTGACGAGAGGGATTACCAAAAAGAACAAGACGGGTTTCAGATTTTTTTTTCTTTTCTTTTTTCTCACTTCCACAGCGTCTTTTGATAGACAGCTAATGAGGGCACAGATGCACTCTAGAGACAGAGAATGAGGCCAATTCACTGCACAGCCGTTTTCAGACGACACATCCCAAGCTGCTCATTCAAAGCAGTTTATTAAAAATACAGCTGGAGCAGGTATATTTGAAGCACCTCATAATCTGCAGGAATGGCCGAGTAATGAAGCGAGAGGTCTGCATTTACTGATCTCCAGAGTATCATTCTAGGATCCTCTTATCTGTAATCAGTGCTCATAGCTGAAACTAGAAATTTGCATGCACTAAATAAAAATACAAATTGGCCTTTTTTCCCACCATCTGAAGTTCAACCAGACCAAGCTTCTCTTATTTTTGGTTAAACTGATCAAAAGTATTTCTATTTGCAACAATAATGAAAGAAAGAACATGTCAGACTTAGCGTTTATTAACATTACCTTTTCACTATGACTAAAACGTTTTGTCTAGTTTCCTGGAGTTCTGGCCCATCCCTCCTAACTGAACTGGACTGGCATAACTCAGTCCGGTTTTCAGATCTACCCAAGACCTCTCCACAGGATTGAGATTACGTTATTGCAATGGTGACACTAAAACATTGACTTTTTGTCCTTAAGCTACTTTAAAACCTCTTTAGATGTGTTTTTATTGTCCATTTGGAAGACCAATCTGCATTCAAGCTTTAACTTCCTGGCTGATGTCTTCAACATTTCCACGTGAATGTTCTTTCCTCATGATGCCATGTATTTTATGAAGTGCACCAGTTCCTCCTACAGGAAAACAGCACCACAACATGATGCTGCCGCCACCATACTTGACAGTTAGAATGGTAAAAGCATCCCTGTTTTTCCTCTAAATGTAACAATGGTCATTATGGCCAGAGGGTTCCACTTTGGTTTTATCAGACTGAAGGACAAGTCTCCAAAAATGAAGATTTTTATCCCTGTGTTCATTTCTATGTTTCTTTTGAAGTAAAGGCTCCTTCCTTGCTGAGTGGCCTTGCAGCCCGCGTCGGTACAGGAAATGTTTTACTGTGGATGATGACACTTTCCTACCAGCCTCAGAAGCATCTTCACAAGGGCTTTATGTTCTGTTTTGGGGTCAATTTGCACATTTTGGACCAAGACAAGTTATTCTGTGGGACACAGAACCAGTCTCCTTTCTGAATATCATGATGGTTGGACATTCCCATCATGTCTGTACTTGCAGATAACATTTTGAACAGATGAATGAAGCACCTTTAAGCAACTGGAAATTATCAGCAAAGATGAACCAAAATTGTACAGCTCCATATTTCTCTTTTTTTTTTTGACTTTCAAATCATATCAAAAAAGAAAAACTGTGTTTTAATAAATAAATTCTCTCATTATTGAGGCACTTAGCAAATAGAAATAATTTAGTTAATTCTAACCAACCTAAAAACAAGAAACGTTTGGTCTGATTCAACTTCAGACAGTGAGAAAAATAAAAGTGTCTTTTGATTCAATGTATGTAAACTTCTGGTTTCAACAGTATGTCTCCTAATATTTATCTCTGTTTCCATGGTTTGCTTCATTTTTCTTTAGCTAGCTGTCTCCAGCTGACGTTTCCAATCCTCCAGCGCCACCTGGAGGAATGTTTGAAGATACACGACCGAAGACTTGCTCTCTCCTCACAAAGGTAACATGTAGCAAACACAAAGACACAACTAATACAGTTAAATCCTTAAATTGTCAAGTTGAATTTTAGGCTGTTGGTTGCTCACTGTGACATTGAGAAAATCGGTTTGTTGTTACATAATTCAGTCATTAAAGATATTTTTCTTTCTTTTAGCAATGCAGTTACATCTCAGTGATACATTGTTACACTCAGTCATGAATGAAATAATGGTTCCTTGTCCCACAAACATCTTTAAAATTTATCTTCAAGATGCACAAAACACAATAATCTTATAAAAGGACAATTACTGAGAGACTCTTGGACCAAATGCAGATTAAGTTCAGTTTGTAGCTGCGTGTTCTCCATCTGTGCCCACACTTTGATCCATTTAAGTAAACTTTGGGGACACCATATGGTGGAAATGTAACTTAACTTAGTTGGATTGGAGCTTTATGGTGGCTCTTGGACGGAATGAACACAAGGGGGCAGCAGAGATTCTTCTCTGTAGCCATACAGTTGGACTCTCACCGGCTACACAGCAGGATCAAGCTGACAAATTAACAACACAGCATGGCTTTTATGATATACAGCTTTGGAAAATATGAAAGAGGAATATTTTATGTCATTTTTTTATTTGCAAGTTGACTAAAGTAATCACTGGACTAAAGAGAAACTGAGAAAAACTCTGTGAAACTGTAAAAATGAATCAATAAAATGGGAATAAGTAAATTTTTTCAATAAGAAGCAACTAGTCAGACTAATGTCAGTACAATTTGTTTCATGGAAATAAAGTTGCACTTGATGTTTTCACATATTTAGCATTAAATAAAGAAAAAATATGGACAACCCTGAGCATCTTCTTAATGAAACTTATCAGCGTCTTCAGTCAGAGGCTTCTTCAAAGTCACTGTAAAACAGAGAGCTACAGGAGATCCTTCCTGCCAACACCCATCACCATCTACAACAACAACTGTGAAGAATCTTAAATAATTTGAGTTACAACATTTAATCTCCCTTTGGGATAAATCAAGTATTTTTGAATTGACAAAGGGATATAAAATATAAAATTGCTGTTACAATTAGATCAAATAAATGATCGCCAAGCTAAATGATACCAGCCAAGGTTTGTTTATTTAGTTCAAGAGGAACAGTGCAGAAAGATGTAATAAACATCTGGAGGGCCATTTATTTTTAAGAGACAGTATCATTTAGGTCCTTCATGGATGTGAATTTCAGCCCCTGTTGTGTCTGCTCTCTCTTCCCTGGGGAATGACTTTGATTTTGACCGTCCCGTCTCACTTCTGTCTGGGTGTGAAGACAGCAATACGCTCCGGGGGTCTTCTATGAGAGAGATCCTGTCTTATCTTCCCCTCCTGTAAAAGTCAAGCTTCATAAGGAGGATGTAATTGTCTTCTCTAATGACTTGCACTTGGAGGGGGTAGGGCAGAGGACAAAGGGGGCACAATAAAGGATTTTAGGGGCCCTCCTGTAGGAATACTTTGCTTCAAATTGCTGAGCAAATGAAACTGCCCGTTGTTTCCTCAGCCTGGGTCGGTGCTCTGCCAGACGGAGGTGAGGCAGGACCAAAGAGGACCCAGTCCAGAACACCTGCTGGGGCCTAATTGGCCCCTGCTGCAGTAAATGGCTTCCTGTGGCTGCGTGTTTACTTCTCATTTGTTCTGTGGGCTCTGCTTCCCAGCCCCTGAAACAAGAGAGGGTCGCTTTAAAATCTTGATTCCCACAACTTTCTGTCTCTGTCCTTCTCCGACTGTCTCTCAAATAAAATTCTTCTGAAAGCTGCAGCTCTGTAAGCTCATGACTTAACCACATGGGCACACTGGGGCAGTTTGACACAGAAGGGAAAACATTTAATGTGTTCATCCTAATAATGTGAATTTTCACTCATGAAGTTAGGCAAAATAAATAAACTGATGTTACAACTCACTGAAAGTTGGTTTTTGTTGGTGGCCATACAGACTTTTCCGCCCAACCAACATCTACCGTCGTCTTCCCAATTCACCTTCATTCAGTTACTTTTCATACAAAGAAATTTTTAAAGATTCAAGCGAATCCCATCCTCCCATCCTGCTCATTCTGGGAGGGATTGAAGATGTTCCCATTCAACCAAGAACAGCACCAGAGTCTCCTTCCAATGGGACTCACCTGGAAAAATCCCTAAAGGATTCACCTGATCATATTTATTTGTATGGGATTCAATTTTGTAACTATTGTTGTATAACTACTGCTTCCTCTTGGCCAGGACTCAATTAAAAAATAGGTGTTTAATCTTAATGGGACTTTCCTGGGTAAACATAAAAAATAAAAAAATAAAAAAGATAGTGAGCCAAATCAAGGAAACCAATAGAAAATCTGTTAAGAAAGGGACTAAAAATTGTACTGAAGTAAGAGTAGCACTACATCAACATATTTTTACTACAGCAAAAGTAAAAAGTATCCATCCAAGAAATTACTCAGGTAAGATTTATGAAGTATTTTGTAAAAAAAAAAATAAAAGGCTTCTCAAGCTCTGAGAAACTCAAAACATCAATTATACAACATTTAAACATCCAAAATGAAAAATATATATATATATATATATAAATTATGGTATTTTCAAGATCAAAACTAAAATAATTCATACAAATAATTACAAACTAGCAAAATCAGGCAAATTAAACATTTTTATTTTCAAAATAAAACTTAAAAAACTGCAGGTGTGTGTCTGTGACTGGTGATTTGTTCTTCGTTATGTGAGTCGAGTAAATATAAATTTTATTCAAGTAAGAGTAAAAAGTACAGCATAATAAAAATACTATTCAAAGTAGATTTCTTTTTCTAAAAGGTTACTCAAGTACATGTAACTGAGTAAGTGGATATGGACATTTCATCCAGAATTCATGGTTTCATTATTTATGGAAACTTGTTCATGCCCAGAGCATCATACTTCCACCTCCATGCTGGACTGCAGGAATTATGTTCTCTGAAATATTCTGCTGGTCATCAAATGTAGGTAAATTAAGTTGAGGATCAGGATTAAATAAGTGTTCACTTCTTCCTACTCCTTTTCAAACAGAAAAGTGGTGATAAACACATTATTTTGTCCTTCATTATGCTTGCACATATTTTCTCTGTCCTACTGATTGCTTGTTTTCTTGTTTTTAAAAACCTGTTTGAAATAAAGCATATCAAATCAAATCAACTGTCGTGTTTTAAGACACATACCTGCCAAAAAGTTCCACTTCTGTTTGTCTTGACCACAGATATTTTCCCAAATGTTTTGAGAATAATTTAAATGTTTTTAGCGAACCTGAGTCAGGGCTTTGTGCTATTCTTATTTGGCAGTAAATGCCATCTTTTCCCAGTCTTGTGGAAACATGAAATACACAAATAAGTTAAATCTGCAGTGGCAGATTGTTCTGGTCGTCTGAATGAGTCCTTAACTAATTTTGTGAGTCTTGCCACTTCTGAGAACCACTGTTCCATGTATTCTCCATTTGTAGATAATGACTCTCAAAGTGAAACACTGGAGCTGCAAAGCCCAACTTTGTTTGTAATCTCTTCTTGAAACTCTTTAAATCACGGCATGTTGATTGTTTATATTTATATATATTTCTGTATATCTTTTCTATTTAACACCTTTTTCAATCAATCAACCAATCAAGTATTTATGTAGCACATTTCAGCAACAAGGCAGTTCCAAGTGCTCTACTTCGTAAAACACACAAAGTCATAAAATACACCATAGGTCAATAATTGAGAAAGCCAGCAACAAACATTACATTTTGAAAAGTGCCATCATTAAAATCATCAATACACATCTTGATTCTGTTGATCTGGCTGTAATAAGGTGTAATCACAGCAATGTACACTCCATTAAAACCTGTAAGAAAAAAAGACATACTAGTGGAGTTATGGATGGTAGCTAATCAATCCTAGGAGTTGAGTTGAGAAAATCTTCTCAATCATTATTCCTTTACAAACAATAATTTTCAGAGGCATGTTTCTCTAACATTTTCGTTTTTTACTTCTATTTTGCTTTTGCTCCCAATACGCCATGATATTATCTCTTCATACGTTGTGAATTTGTAAGAGTAAACTTTTCCTTTTGTTTTTTTTAGCATGAACTTTTCAGTGTAAAATCTGTATGAGCTGTGAACCTGAATGTCAAATTTAAGGCAAGAAAAGAAGTGTAAAAAAAAATAAAATAAACAGAAGAGCTGATCTGGCAACTTCTTGGTGTGAAATCCCATTGGCCCCACAAACAAACATGACGAGACGGCAGCCCCTCCTGCCTCTACCATCCGGCTGTACCATAAGCACATTCCCCACGACCATGAGAAATACCGAAAATAAAAGCAATTAGGGATGAAGTCAAATGGAGAGTTTGCAAATCTCCTGGTTGGGTTTTTAAATAACAAGCCAATTCATCCAACCTGCCCGGGTTTTATTTGCTCAATATTAGCTGGGATGATTTATGGGACACTTGGTGCAGTAATTTGCTATCTTCGTAGCCAACTGGTCATAGCCATTTTAATGTGTTGAATTTCACAACTGTGCTTTACACGTCTGCAAAATAAGATTAGACTAGAACACACCATGTCTATTCACACAAACTTCAACGAGAGGAAGATTTAAGCTAGCTACTTAAGCTAGCTACCTATATTTGAAGGCAGTTTTTCCCATACCAGCCTACAATTTAAGGCTAAGTGTTAGCATTAGCATTGAACATGTGGATACACATGTCATCCTGCTCCTCCACCTGTTTTGTCTGCAGCTGATGGGGTTTGAACAGGTCTGCTGCAGCTGTCTGGTGAGTAAACGCTACAGAATACTCCCTGAAGCAAGTTTGCACCCAACAGACAAAGTGTGTTGTCACCCGAGTGTGCTGTGTTGTCGGGTACGAGCTGAAGAGGACTATGGCTGCTCTTGAGAAGTAGCACACTGTTAAGAATATCTTAACAACACAACAAATTGAGTGAGCAGGTGACACACATCACAGAAATCAAGTTAGCCAGGTTTCTGCAAACTGGGAAAGGCTCAAACCCCAAACTAAATGTAAACACAGAAATATTTCAATCTTGTGTTTAATAAGGGACGTGCTTTATGTCACTTGCTAATTACAAGTAATACAGCGCTGTGAAGCAGTGCTTGCCCACTTGCAGATTCATTCTGTTAAACTTGTTTGTCACACTTAAATGTTTCAGATCATCAAAGATAATTGCAATATCAGACAAAGATAACATGAGTAAATACAAGAGTTTTCAGAACAACTTAGCACTAAGCAAGCAAACTTAAATATAATCTGTCTGATGATAAACTAAAATATCTAAAAGAGCGACACCTGCTGTCCCAATCTAAAGAAATTCAAGAACATATGAGAATGAAACATATTCACGTTTCAATCTGGAAAGGGTTACACATCCTCTTCTAAGTCTTTGTAACTCAAGTTAACTGTTGTAAGTCATTATCCACAAAGAAAGAAAATATGTTAAAGTAGTAGGCCTTTCCAGATGTGACCCCCCTACCAAAATAACTCCAAGACGGACAATCAACAATTTATCTAGGAGGTTACAAGAACCCAGACCAGTGACTAAAGCCTTGCAGACCTTATGCATCTCAGTTAAGGTCAGTGTTCACAGTTTTGCAAATTAAGAGACAGACTGAGCAACAACTGCGTCCATAGGAACGTTTCAAACTGAAAATTGTATTGACCAACAAGAACAAAAAGGCCCATCTCAGATTTTCCCAAAAAAAAAACATCTCTAGGATCCATAAGGCTTTTGGGAAAACATTCTGTGGACTGACAAGACAAAAGTAGGACTTTTTGGAAGGTGTTTGTTCCATTATGTCATAAAACAGCATTTCAGAAGAAAAAGAAATCATACCAACAATCAAATATAGTGGTGTGGTGGTGCTTTGTCAGTTCCAGACTTAAACTCTTTATAGCAGATAAAGAAATCATGAGCTCTGCTCTCTGGAAAAAATGATTAAGCAGAACATTAAAACATGCCTTAAGCTCAGGGTTATTTGAACTTATAGGACAGAAAGACGAGCTGAAGCAAATCAACAAGCTTTTTTTGAATTGCTCAATAAATAAATAGATAAAAAATAAGGTTTTGTAGCAGCATAATCACAGCCCAGACTTATATATGCAATTGCTATGACCTTTCTCTCCAGTGTGACTGAAAGGACTAACTTTTAGAAAACATACATTATTTTTGTGGTAAAGTTAATGAGATGTTTGTGTAGCTGAAGAAACTTTTTATGCATTTATTTTGTTGACCCAAAATATTTTTTAAATAGATCATTTTAGAAAAGTCATAAGTGACCTGGTTATGTTTCTCAGCTGAGATTCATGGGCAAGCTAGTGGAGTCCTCTCTTCTCTCACTTCTGTGTGAAGATGAACCAAAGGCAAACAGGGAAGAACTGGAAGGAGTGCTGGAGAAGACAAACACATTGGTCAAAGCCAGCTGGCATGCAGGCGTATTACTTACCCCAGGTATGCACTGAAAACTGTTGGACAGTTCAGTCACTCTGCTCCTTTTATCAGAGTCATCCAGGGTTGAGCTCCCAGTATGGGTGTTTGAGTTTTTCTTTATTCAATCAATCAGTCCTCTGTGAGTTTCAATAAAATGTTTCAGAGATCCAGTGTTTTCTAATCTTTGTAACTCTTAAATATTTAACTTTTCCCATTGCATAGCAGCCACAAAGGTTTTACAGAAAACATCAGCCAACAAACAGCATCATGAAGACCAGTTAAAACAGCTGATGAGGACTTCAAGCTGTTATAAAACAGTATACCAAACTTTCCTTATGTCATGCACAGCAAAAACACAAAGTTTTACTAAATATTTTTGGTCTAGTTTCTTGTGCAAATATCTTAGTACACTTGAAATAAGGCTAAACTAACTTCTAAGTAACTTTTCAGCAAAAAATAGGAGTCGATAATTCCTTAATATTGATAAACATTTTTCTTATAACTTGAGAAAATGTCTTGTTGAAATAATCTGTCACTTTTTTAGCATCAATATTAAGGAATTATTTACTTAAAACAACATTCTCTATCTTGCTCAAAAGCTACTTGTGAGTTAGTTTTATCTTATTTCAAGTGTATAAAGATTTTTGCACTAGAAACTAGACAGAAATGTTTAGTAAAACCTTCAGTCACTTTATGTTCAAAGCTGGTGTAGCCATAACCCAAAGACTTGAAGCTAATTAATGAAATAGCTTATTCTACAAAGTATTGCTAAGGGCTGAATAAAAATAAAAATAATAAAATTCCATACTGCTTTTTTAGTTAACACTTTATTTATTTTCTTCCTGAAGAGCCATAAAATCTAAAGACATAAAATCAGAATAAAAACACTCACGGTTTTGGCTGACGCTGTAGAAATAGATCAATAATGTTCGTTTATGATGCTGCAAACATGTGAGGCTGGGGGGTGTTGGGTGATGGTGTTGAAGGAAAAGACTCAGGTGCCGACTGGGACACCAGCACCGTTGAAATGGCACTGGTTATAACACCCTTGATTTTTACACCGTGGATTCCTCACCTTCTACACAAAGGGGCCTCTTTTCTGATGACAAAACGGTTAATGGATTAGGAAATGATAAATAATCGTAATATCTGCCACCCACAGATAAAAGCTCTCACATTTGCAACTTTACAACCCCGGGAGAGCAAGAATCCTGATTTGCGAGTGAGTTGTGTGTGTAGTGGAGAAGAAAATACCAGAGGACTCTTACATTCAGCTTGCATAATCAGGGAGGTTCTTGAGAAGGATACTTGAGACAAACGTACAATAACTTTAAACATAGGATTATCTACTTTTCCAGAGACTGGTTGCATATCATCCTGAAACATAACTGGAAAAAATGCCCCAAAAACTTCGGAGTTTAACCTGAGGGGCATTTGTTTTTCTCTGCCTGCTGTGAACTCAAGTCCAGACAGTTGGACAGAGAGACAGACAGACTCGCTCTGCTGGCAGGATGAACAGGACGTCCAAGGTTTGGTTAGTAACATAAACCAGCCACAACACAACAGCTCAGAGCTCTATGGAGGCTGCCATGCAGCCGTTACATTAATGTCTGCTTTTAATGTTTGTTTTTTGTTTTTTGTTTTTTCTCTGCTGGTCGCCAGGGCAACACAGTTGTTATTTATGAGGATAACACTGCAGTGTTACTCAGAAGTAAATTATGTCATATGTTTTATTGTTGTCAGTGGAAGGATTTTTTTTCCCCCTTGTTCTTATCTGGTGATTTAAAACTAGTCATTGACACTTGTACTAAACAGTCGTATCCCTACGCTCAAAAAAATAGTGCACTGCTGACATATTTACACCTTCAGGTTACAACTACAAACTGTAATGTGACTTAATGGAATTTTGCACAAAGTAGCGCATAATTTTGGGTTGAAAAGAGATGTCTGCTACAGTTGTAGTTAGTTCTGGACTTTCGCTGGGCCGTTCTGCAAAATGAGCATGCTTAATCTAAACCCCGTAGCGTTGTTGTATGCTTAGGGTTGCTCTCGTGCTAAAAGAGGAACTGCTTCCCCATTCATTTATTTTATTTCAGTGTTTCAAATTAAACTAGTTTGTATATAACACAAAATCACAATAAAATTTATAGTTTGTGACAAAATGTGAAAAACTTTATACAAACACGAAAAGATGAATATTTTTGCAAGACACTAATTGTCTCAAATCACCAATAATCACATTGTTACATGTGCAGGATTATCCCAGTTACACTAAAGCAAAAATGGATGCCACATTTTGTTAGATTAACTATTTTAGTCAGTTATAGTGAGTATTTTGAGTTACTGTGCTCGTTGGTGTATTTTGAAAGCTTAAACTAATCTAATAATTTACATTTTTCACTAGAAAAATTTTAGATTTTCAGAAATCACTGATTTTACAACCAAAAAAATTTAAATGAGAGCATTCTTGGAACTCCAACGACTTAATCTACTGCACTTAAGAACTATTTTTAATGCTAACTAAACTCTGAGGAAGTAATGAATAAAAGTGGGCTAACCTCGGGCCTTGTGCGGCTGAAGACTGGCCCTGGTCAGCCCTGCAGTGGCCTGGCTGCTGCAGGTGTGGCTTTGATCTAAGTGTCAATATTTACAGGTCGATGTAATAAAGCTTCATTCAAATCGCTGCCATCCTGTGGGCCCTGAATAATATGGCTGCTCTCAGCCAATCAGCGACAAGCCCGCAAAGATCAAAGGGGAGACGAGCCAACCACTTCTGCTTTAAGCAGCCGTCCAGCCATGGAGCCCCTCATCCGACTATATATTCTGAAACTCACCCTGGGAAACAAAACAACTTAGGTCTTCAAATATTTCCTCATAAAGTCGCAGCTATTGTCAAACCTGGAGCTGTTTGACCCCATGGCGACTGGCTCAGGTGAGTGTCCCAGCAAGACCGCTCAGTACCGGGTGGACCACCTCCTCAGTGCGGTGGAGAGTGAGCTGCAGGCCGGCAGCGAGAAGGGAGACCCCACCGAGAGGGACCTGAAAGTGTCCCTGGATGAACGGGAGCTGTGGCAAAAATTTAAGGACCTCACAAACGAGATGATAGTTACAAAGAACGGCAGGTGAGCCTCAGATAGTTAGATAGATGGATGATAGATCGATAAGTCGATCTATTCTACTGGTATTTATGTCGTTTTTCCTTTAAGGCGCATGTTCCCGGTTCTGAAAGTCAACGTCTCTGGACTGGACCCAAACGCCATGTATTCCTTCTTGCTGGACTTTGTGTCGGCGGACAACCACAGGTGGAAGTACGTGAACGGGGAGTGGGTGCCGGGAGGTAAACCCGAGCCCCAGACCCCCAGCTGCGTGTACATCCACCCAGACTCTCCAAACTTCGGGGCTCACTGGATGAAGGCTCCGGTCTCCTTTAGCAAAGTCAAACTCACCAACAAGCTCAACGGCGGAGGTCAGGTAAACGTGGAGTTGTTGCAATTTATCAATTAAATTGATCTCTCCATTTGCATATAATTGATTTATTTGAGCCTTTTTAACCTTTCTTTTTCTTTATTTTTTAAATTAAGGAGACTTTTTCTGTTTCTCTGATTTGCACAATGCATTTTTGATTACTATTTGATTTGATTTCTATTCTTGCAGTGCTTCCAAAATGTTCTGTTACATTGATTTCCATTATTTGATTATGTTTTTTCCCATGCAGTGAGAGGGCAAAAACACGTTGTTCACGGCTTTTTAAAGTTTTTGCTGTAAATTTTTATTTTTAAAAGTCACAGAATAAATGTTGACAATTTTGACCTGCTGGGCTCGGATGAACCGTCCCTCCCAACAGAATTCAAATGTGCAACTTTTTGTGAAAAAAGAAAAACAACATAGAAAGAGAAGGACTTTAAATGTTAAAACTTGACTTTGATGGGTTAATTTTTTTAAACCTTTCAAATATTTGTTATGTAAGGTTAATTGTGGAAATAAAATGGCATTTATAAATAGAAACTGAAAAAAAAGATATAAGCATACACGATAATTTTTAGTGGCAAACATTTCGTGTGCAATTTTCTTGGATGAAACAATTTATTTACATTTTACTTTGCACATAAAACAAGATCTAATTAGAATCCAATCTGAAAAAAATAATTGTTGTTTTCTAACAACAAACAAAGATATTTTTGTCTAAAATTGTCATTTTGTGTGTTAAAAAACTCAGAAAGTCCATTTTATGTTATGTCTGGTGAGAACTGAACTTTATAATGTCATTCATTAAAAATAGAAAGAAAGTAATACATTTCTATGATCATGTGGTGGATAAAGTTGAATAGTTAAACTTCATCCTATTTTTAAAATGTACTTTTTCAAATGTAACTTATTAAATTCTAACTGATATCCATATAACTTTACTCAGAACAATTTAATTACATAAAAACTTAATTTATTTGTAACTTTTGTATTTTATAAATAAGGTCCTGCACAATTAACAGGTAATAAACAACAATGCAATTCTGAATTAATCAAATTAATCAAGCCAGAATGACATTTTTATTTCTAACCTTCAAACTCAGATCAATACACCTGACCAATAAAGGACGCAGTTTCACAGCTGCAGTCTTTAGTGCAGTTATAGTCTTAATTAAATACATCATAACTGTATAAATATGAATTTAAAAGAGGAGAAGGCAGGCTTCATTGATTTGCTACAATTATTTTTCTGTTTATCTATTAATTTGTTTGTTTATTTTTGTTTCTTCCATTAAATCACCTGTGCTCTTTTTTTACTTTCAAAAGAGGCTTAAAACATTACTGAAATATTAATAAAGCTGCCCACTGCTATCAAATCCTAACAAGGTGGCATTAAAAGTTTTTCCTTCACAGTTTATTCTACTTCAGGGTGAAGAAGCTCGGTTTCTTAGGAAGTTTAACTTTAGCATTGACAGGTTTCCTAAGCTAGCTAAAGCTGAATAAAAACTTAAATTATCTCACCAAAGCATACATTTTGTCACAACAACTTTTGATGCAGCTCGTAGTTTTACATAGCCCAGCTTGCCATCAAGTTTGACACAGACACTTCTCAAATGAGTCTTATTAAAATTCGTAACTTTCACTAAGCTTGCTAGCAGGTTTGGTGTTAACATTAATGCTGTTGCTAAACTAGTTAGAGAGCAGAAATCAATCGTGTATTCTTGCTGAATACACGATTGACTAAAGTGCTAGCAAGAAAGTTTCAGTTTAGCATTAGCACTGTTGCTGTACTGGGTATAAACTTAAGTTCTTGCATCAACACAAAAAATTTCTAAACCACAAAGTTTGAAAATAGATTTTGAGTTTTACTAATCTCAGATTGGTAACAAGTTTAACCTTAGCAGTAGCTTAGCTTAACTGTAGCATTAGCACTGCGGCTACATTTGGCAATAATGGATACAAATTTAAAACTTTTTGCCTCAATTCAGAAATCTTCTTATGAGTTTTATGCTCGTTCTTACATTTTTTTTATTACATGAATTTGTACACCATACAATGTATAATAGCAGCCCAATCGTCTTATGCTGGTTTGGTAGGAAATTTAAGAAATTAAACAGTTTTAACATTATATTTACAAGTCGATATGCTAGATTTAAAGTTTACCAATTATAATATTTGTCCTTAAAATGAACTTCTTTAGTGTACTCTCTCTTTTCCATTTCAAAATGCAAGAATAAAAAATGAAATACACAAATAAGTTATGATTTAATCAAAAGTAATTTCTGTTTGTTTTGTTCACTTTTCTTAAGATTATGTTAAATTCTTTGCACAAATACGAGCCGCGTATCCACATCGTTAGGGTCGGAGGCCCACGCAGGATGATCACCAGCCACTCCTTCCCAGAGACGCAGTTCATCGCAGTAACAGCATACCAAAATGAAGAGGTTTGTGTAAATACACGTTTTGGTTTAATCTCATATTTTTGAAGCAGTTTCTTGTATCTTGCTTTTTGCCTTTTTCTTTTTCCGTGGTGCCCTCCAGGGCTTCGGTGCCCTGGGCGGTCAGCCATATCTCATATAGCAAAAACTGTCACAGGAAGAAATCAGATCATATAGCAGTGTTGTCACAAAACACACCTTTAGTTTGTGCTGGTAAAGAGCTTCATGTGCACTTGAATTTCAGATAACAGCTCTAAAAATAAAGTACAACCCTTTTGCCAAGGCCTTTCTAGATGCAAAAGAAAGGTAAGAATGAGACTAAACTTAAATTTTTACCTGAATATTGATGTTAAAGTCAAAATATGCAAACTATTCCCTCTTTTTTCAGGAGTGATCACAAAGACATGAGGGAAGAAGCTAATGAGAATCCCCAGTCTGGTTACTCCCAGTGTAATCTTTTCTTAAATTACATTTTTAACTTATATTTTCCGTTTTTTTGTAGTGCTCATAATATGTGTCCTCTTCTCTGTGGAGCCAGTGGGTAGCTGGTTTATTCACGGTACAGGAACCCTCTGCCCCCCCACCAGTCCACACAGCCAGTTTGGGAGTCCGATCTCCCTGTCGCCCTCCCACGGCTGTGAGCGTTACTCCAGCCTGAGGAGCCACCGCTCCGCGCCCTACAGCAGCCCTTACGCCCATCGGACCAACTCCCCCAGTGAGTCCCTCCTGCATGCAGACGTACTTAACAAGAAACTTTAACAAAATGTTTCTGAGCTGGGGAATCGTCCACACACTTCCTGGTTTTGTGTGTTTGAAACTGCAGAGCTCACATACAAGTCGCAAATATATGCGACTTGTATGTGTTCTCCAGTGAGAATGGGCAAACGACCTGAAAGTGTCCCGCATGCGCAGTAGAGGGCGCAATAACCTCAGCGTCCTCAGTGTTACAAATTAATCCTCATTATTGTCCTCCATGGTTGTTGTTTTTCTTCCCGCTTGCGAGTATCAGGATGAAGAATAGAG
>CAEGAE010098915.1:0-21899 GCA_903067095.1 Girardinus metallicus
ATAATCCCGCCGGACTCCAGGCATCGCTGCCGTCATTTTAAGATGCTTATTGGTCCCCCGGAAAAAGACAAAAACTCAGACATTATCATGACTCAATAAAATCCTCCCAGGCCGAACTTGAAAGCTGGACGTTATGCTGCTAACACTTAGCTTTCGTCAACAACTCAGGCGGAAGTGAGAGAGTAAATAAAGTCCCGGCCGGAACACGGTGCGCTAAATAATAACACGTAATATAACGAGGCTTCGAGGCAGATCAGTTTTCCTCGAGAAATTTTAATAATCAAGGTATTCGAATCACTCGAGGAATCGTTTCAGCCCTAGTTTTTTTGTAGATGTTTTACGGCTGCAACTGACAATTACTTTAGTTATTAATTATGACAATTAAATGGATAAAAAAATTGCCACATTTTGAAAAATTTTTTTAACCATTTAAGTCTATTTCATAAAATGCAAACAACTCAAATACTTTTTAAATAGTATACGTATTTTAGTGAACGATTATCTGTAGAAAATGCTGCATCTGCAGCTAAAAATAAAATATTTTTAACATCAACCTATGAAAACAGTTCTTTCTGCCTGACCTAACATGAATGCAGTGTGGAGCTGATTTGTTGATTAGTTTTTTGAGTAACAGATTAATAATTGGATAGCAAAAGCTCCATAATAGGAGAAATATTTTAAAGAATTTGAACTAGGTGAAGCTAAAACTTCACTTGACGAGTTTTGGATGAAATGTATGTATTTACTTTTATCTTAAATGTGAAATGTATTTATTTTTTGGACAGTTTTAGTTTTATTGCTTCTCCGAGAGTGATGTTTTTTCAACAGAATGCCTTTCTGTGTGTGTATACTGCAGTTAATGAATAATTGATAAATAAATTTGTTGGTGACTATTTCAATAATCGATTCATCACGATTGATCCAATTAATCATTTCAGCCCTAAAATAATTGAATAATGTCATTGCAAATTCACAAATTTGATGCCAATGCACCAGCAGCACCAAATTATAGTAAAAGCTGATCTACTTCAGTTCTTCCTCCAGTTCTCACCTAAAGCTGCCTTGGCTGCAGCAGATGCCACTCTGGGATCCACCACAGAGGCCAGGAAAGCGACTGTGCTCATTACTGGGTTTCCGGACTGGCTGAAGGGAATGGGCTGGTAGGCCAGAGGGCCCAGAGACGTTTCTGTGCTCTCGAGGTACGGGTCTTCAATGGGCAGCCGCAGGAAGTGCAGGATACATTCATCTTGGGTGCGTGAACCAACATGCTCCGACACTTTGTTCCAGTCGTCTTTGAACATTTCCAGGGCCTACAAGCGGTGCAAAGAGAGAGATCTTTATCAGAACAGAATATGCGTTTCCAATAGAAAATACATGCAGGTAATGGATCCTAGAACATATTTAAAAATGTAACGTATACTGATTTATTGTGCAAGAAAGTAAGATAAGGAAGAGCAAAGTTGGAGAAAAGTGTTCTTTGCACAAAAAGACTGACCTCAAGCAGCAGTAGAGTCTCTTGCTCAGTCCATTCTCTGGTGGTACCGGCTCCCTTTCCCTGCTGTGATTCAAAGCAAATACACATATAAAGTTAGACCATTTATAAGTAATTTTAAACATAATTTAGAAATTTACAGGCAAAATCCACTTTGAATTCTCACTTTGGCGTTTTTCTTGTAGAGGTCAGGACGGAGGCCAAAGTTCTGCAAGTCAATTGGTTTGTCTTTGGACTTATCTGCAAAGTTGGGCATTGGCTGAGGAGGAGGAATCTGCAGAACACATTATAAAAGCCATAATGTTAACCTTTTAGCTTTTAAAGGTTTATTCATGACGGATGGTAGAAAATGTTGTCCTTACAGGTGGAGGCCGGTGGTTGAGGGGCATGAGGCCAGAGGGCGTGTCAGCCAGCACAGTGAAGTGGGGCGTGGGCGGGGGGCCCATGGGTAACGGCCGACTCTCAGCATCCACCTGGTAATTTACCAAACCCCACTGCTCCAGGAATGCATGAACCCTGAAGATGATAGAAACAGAAAGTTTAAATTCTACCATTATGAGCGTTTTCAAGGCATTTATACTAGGACTGAGACAATTAATCATGACTAATCGATTATTTAAATAATCGTCAACTAAATAGTAACAGGTTAGTTGTTAACTATACTATAAAGACTCTAAAAAGGGCCAGTCACTGAAAGAACATACTCAGAGCAGTAATTAAGACAAAACTGTACAAAAATATTTACATTTGAATTTAAAATAATAAAAAAATCTTTGTCTGTAAATATATTTTACCCATAAATCCTTGAAAGGTATATTTTTAGCTGTACCTGATTCAAATTCTGTTAAAAAAAAAAATATCTGTTATGAAGCACCTTTAGCTTAATTGTCTAATCCAGAAAATAATCAGCAGATTAGCCCTACATTGTATTAGGTCAAACAGACAGATCTGAGCTTTTCACTTATTAATCTTAAAAGTATAATCTGGGCTGCAGATCCTTTGCTACAAATGATCAAGCGTACACTAAAAGGAATGCTATGCTATTGCATTTTAGGCAATAAAATGTTTTTTATTTAAAAAACATTTTGAAAAACAAATTGAATAATTAGCATTTTAATATATTTCTAATATTGTACAGAATATTCAACAAACATCCAGAATGTGCCAAATTTTATACAAATGCCTCGTTGACATATTTTTCATATTTTTTGCAGAGAACTAAAACTGGGTAAAAATGAAAAGCTAAGCGGCACATATTTAGCAAACCTCATGATGGCACAGACGTCCCCAGTCAGGTTTCTGCGACAGGAAGTGGAGGTCAGGTACTCTTGAGGGTTCAGCCGATACGTGTCAATCATGAAGTTACGATAGGCCAGGTATCTGGGCAGGAAAACATGAGCGTGACATTAATACTAGAATGTTTACATTAATACCAGAAATGTTCCTCACAAAGTCACATTTCCAACTCTTTGTGGCTGGTGCAGGACTGAATGTCAAACTCACATTTCTGGAGTTTTGGATTTGTTCTTCCCATTAAAGAACTCTGGAAGAGCTCTCCTCTCAATCTCATGGATGCTGAAAAGAGTTAAAACAACAACAAAAAATTATGTTCAACTTGAAGTAGGCATATATTAATTAGTGTAAAATGATCTGCTGTGATTGAATTTAAAAGAAAAACTATAAATCTGGGTCAACTTAAAAACTCCATCACACTAAGTTTCCGAATAAAATTTTATCTGTTGCTGACTCCTCAGAAGGTCCAGCGTTTTTTGACCTTATATGGTCAATGCAATAGATTAAGGCATTTATAAACCTTTGTACAAAGCACTAAAAGCGCTAAATTTAGCAAAAAACAAAGAGACAAAATAACAGAGATGTTTCCACTTTGTCTGAGCTGACCTGTTGTAGTCGAACCAGGCAGCATAACTGGGAATGATGATGTGATGCGTCTGCTCAGTTACATTGTCCTCTCCAGCGTCCATCCGATTGACTTCTCCTTTGCCTTGTTCATCATCATCCTGCAGATGCAGACAGTTCTAAATAATGACACTAAAAATATTGTTTTGATTTTTTCCAAACTGTCAAACCTTGGTTTCTTAGTATACATTTAATATGCCATCTAATCCACAAAAACAAAACTATCCCAACCAAATATATTTCTTTCAAAGCCCAAAGACAAAAATCAAAACAGCCTCAGCAACAAAAGCAAAACTAAAATGGACCACTGAAAAAATTAGCTCTACAAATGTAGCTCAGAACACTCAATACTGACCTACTGGAAACACATTTAAATATGTCCGATAAAAACATAGCCAACAAGAGCAGGGTGTGAAAATTGTAGGTGTGTCAACTTAATTAGATCACATTTTTAGAGATGTGCTGCTTTCTGACCCTAGTTCACTCTGCGGTGGAGTAGAGTATCCAAGGAGACTGGTTGGGACAAAATATCTTCCCGATTTTGAGAGAGAGAGTAGTACAGGTAAATTCCTCTTATTTTACTTATCTTAAAAGACTTTTTCAACCGACAAATGGGATGGCAGTATTTTTTCCCAATGAGAGTTAATCTGACAAATTAACATAATTCTGCACAGAACCAATAAAATACAAACTTCCTGGCACAGATTAAAAATATGGATTTCACTGGAGTTTGAAGTTCATCGACAGCAACTGAAAACAAAAATTAAAATTTTTCAAATACTTTGCATTCCTCATGACAGTAACAAAGTCTATGTAATGTACAAGTGAAATAGCTCATTATAACATCACTGCTCCAATCACTGAAGGTCTTTTTATGGTGTTTGCAGCTTTTTAATGTTTTTTGTTTGTTTATTTATTGGAAAATAATTCTCTATAATTTAAAATATCTATATTTGAAAATTCTTGATTCATCAGCTTACCAATAAACTTCAATTCACTATGATAAAAATAAAATTCGTTTTCTGACCTTTCCACCGGACAGCACCGAATCATCCTCCATGTCATCTGGGGAAAAATGCAAATAAACTTTATGTTAGACACATAGCAGCAGTAAAGGCGACGTTTTAAGATGATTAAACACAATTGTGTTACCAAACACACAACCAAGCATGCAAATCCAGTTAGGATACAAACCCAAATCTGCCATATTCCCTCCCTTGACTGGAGTATTTTCACTGTCTTTTTTTGAATTAGCTGTCCATGGAACAGAAGTGAGAAAAATGAACCAAGTGAAACACTGGAGGGGAGATAAAAGATTAAAATAAAAAACCTTCAGAAAGCATAGTTCAGGGGCATGGAGGTATTAACCAACATGAAGCAAAACTGGGGGGAAAAAAATGAGAGGACCCTTAAATAGACTGAATTAGTCCGGGTGCTTCGAGACAAGATGATTTCTTTGGGGGGACAAAAAGTGGGACAACATTAATGGGACTAGGTAAGAAAAAAAGAAAAAGCGTTCTCAGTTTTATGTGTTTGGCATTAAAGTATATCCTAAACTCACATTGAGGGAGAAGAAAACGATTTGAGAATGCCATTCCTCTTAATAGACCAAGTCTTAAAAGTTGGAGAATGGCATTTAGTTACAAGATACGAGTATTACTCCAAAAGTGAAGGATTAAGAGTTAAAAACAAAACTATTGATAAGCAGGTCTGGAAACCTGGAGAAAGAACTTGGCTTTGTTGCAAGTGCATATGCTGCTGCTGCATTTCCACTCTACTGAGTTCATTCCACTGACATGCAGAGCAGGTGAGGACAGAGGAGCTCGATCACAGAGCCATCAACATGACGTGCAGAATGTTGAAACAAGTACAATGCTTCTGTATTTAGAATTACTCAAACAAAGCCATCTTGTGCAGGATACCTTTAATTAATATGAAGTTTTGAAAATTTTCTAACATTTCGAAACACAAAAGGGTAGAGTATCCAGTGTCAATTAACTGTTTTTTTTGTTGTTTTTTTTTTTATTTTACACCCGGATATTAACAAGTTGTGCTTCCCACAGAGGAATGCTCTAGGATGGAGAACACACCTTGCTGTCTTGACTTGAATCACAACAGAAGTTGTCTGTCCTCTCTTGTTTATCGTTTCATCATCATTTAACCATCTGATTTTTAACAATGTTATATTATATGATTACAGACAGTATTACCCTGAAAATGACTGATTTGAAGAGCTCGTTTAGGCAGCATGTGGATGGAGGTCAGGACAAAATTCTATTTTATAGTGTTTTCTTTCTGGAAATGAACTTCCAAATACGTCTTTTTAAACTAGGTAAATATGCATTCAGAGGCTCCACTGTACATATTTACAGTAGAATTATAATTTTAATCACAATGAAGGTGAATAAAAATTGCTCTTAAAGAGAAATGTGAACATTTCCAAATTGATATCCAAAGGTATGTGCAATTTTGCTCACTTTTGTCTAGTAATTTTATTAGTACATTCAGCTACACTTGGCCATAGACTATGTTGCCCAACTTAATGTAGTTTAGTTGTTCCACTTAACAAGATTTTAAAAAATGTTCAAGATAACTTAAATTAATCAAACTTTCAAGATGCTCAGGGCTAGGACTAGTGAGAACATTGTGATGAAAGAAAGAAGGTCAGTTAACAGTAATCAATATTCCAATATGCAGAAATAGCTGCTTGTGCAGCTTTCAGAAGCTTTGTCCCTAAAAAAAAAAAAATATATATATATAAATAAAATTTTGGCTGTGAGCTTTGTCCTTTGCTTAAACAGCCCACATACCATTCTTGGACACACCATCCTCCATGCTGGCACCGGCAGGGGAGTCATCCATGTCCTTCGTCATGTCCTCCTCAGTGTCCTCTTCCTCTCCTCTGTGTCCCCGTCGCTTCCAGTGAGGCCCTGGGTTCCTGAGAAAGTCCAAGGGTCAATTGAAACCAAATGGAAACTTTTCAGCACCGACTACTTTTTTCTGTGTTGTTCAACTAAACATTAAGAAAAATTTAACGTATGTGCCATAATTCAGCTTTAAATAGTGAGACTCATTACTTACTTCTTCATTATTAAAAGTATTTTATTTGACAAATACCATTCTGCCATCATTAAAAGGGGGGGTTCAAAACAAACATCCATTAAGCCAAAGAATAAAAAAGCCATCTAAGAGCTTAGAAAATTCACTAAATTGTTTTTCTTACCCCTTCTTTCCTCCTTTTTTTCGGGACTCGGCTGGAGTGCTGGGCGGCGAGGGCGAGCGTCTCCTCTTCTTGCTCGCAGAGTTTGCCTTGCGCTCCTTGCGATCGGGTGTACGGGAAGACTGATCAGACAAACCCCGTGCAGCGCAGGGAGCGAGGGATGGAGGATGAGAGAAAGAGCGGCAGAATGAGAAGAATGGAACGGTTGCACACACAAGGAGGGGAAGCAGAACAACAACAGGGTGGGGGGGGGGGATGCTTTGGTGGGTGGTGGAGGAGACAAACAGGGTTCCTGTACACCGTCCAGTCAAAAAATAATCACATTTGGCTTACAAAGTTGCCTGTTTGCTCTACAAATGTTGTCATTTTCCAACTTATATTGGTCAAATCCTAAAGAAATTGAAACAGCTAAACAGAAAGTAGAAACATTGACTGCCTCCGCATTAACGCTGACAGGAACCCTGAACTTAATCAGAAAGGTTTGAAAAAGGTGAGCAGCAGACAGAAGCCGGATGTGGAAAAGGACGACGGAGAACAGGGCGAAGCGACAGGCAAAAACAAAGCTAACTTGCAACAAAAAAATACTCTGATACAAAACATCCACACATGCTGCCAAGCTGAATATTTCAAACACAAGACACACAAACCTACCTCCTCCTCTTTGGGGAAGATTCTCTGTCGGAAGCTGACAGGCTTTTTGTTCTCGTCCAGCTCGTAGTCTTCCTCATTCATCCACTCATTGAAGGCATCTGTGTCTAAAACCCACTTGGCATGAACCTAAGGAAGCAAAAAGAAGTCTTACCTCTTTTGTAAATGATCAAAGGAGCATTATTAATAAGCAATGAATGTGATAGCAAGTAATCACCTCAACATTAAAATATTAATGAAATTATTTCATTTTGTTTTTATTTAAATTTAACTGCATTTAATTAGCAGTATCATTATAATTTTGCAATTATTATTCCAAATAAACTGCATTTTCATGGCATTGGTAGATTTGTTTTTGTAAATATTTTTACCAGAAGCCCAGTTCTTTTTCTTCAATAAAATCCCAAGCTTTAGTTATAACAAAAATTGTACAGTGATGTAAGGAAACAGCACTTTTTGAAACTTCAAGGCATTCAAAAATGATCTTTTCCAGGATCAATTATTTTAAACAGGGCAAAGACATGTAAGGAGTTTTTTTTTTCATCTTCATAGACTGTGACACTAACCTTCCAGGGTTTCTCAGAGCTGGGAGGATCTTCCACATCACCATCCACCTCACCGGCGGATATCCAGGTGTCATAGCTAACAAAACATGAACTGTTAGTGATCAGTCATGCAGCGTAAAGACAAGGCGAACTGAATTATATACTTAAAATAAACATGAAAAACATTATCCAGAAAATGTGAGAAAAAAAGCCATTTGAGAAAGAAAATCTGAGCTTTTCAGCAACAGATTCTGTTCACCTGTCTGGGTAGAAACCCCAGTGAACGAGGACCTGCTTGTCCTTCCTCATGACCGGACGCAGCCACTCCTCTGAAAAACACAAATCCGTGTTTAAAGTCTAAATGTTCAGGAGAAAAACAATCAATTTACATTTTCACCCACTTATTACATAATTGTTTATGTTGGTGAAAATGGAAATCTATATTTAAACCACTGTTTGCTACATTTCCGGTGAAACGATGACAAAGTCGACATTTTTATACAACTAAAGACATCTAAAAAACAGTTGGATTGTTTATATAATAGATCTTCCACTGAACATTTTTATTACATTTTATATAATGAACAAGTGAATCTGTGAGTCAGAAAAATCTCCATCAAGTTTATTTCTATAGCATGTTTCAGCAGCAAGGTGGTTCAAGGTGCTTTACGTAATAAAAACACAAAATTACGAAGCTATAAAGAAAACATCAAAGAATCAACAAACAGCATTTTGATGAGCACCATCACCAAAATCATACACATCAAATATGATGGTCAATTTTTCACTTATTATAGTTCAAAAGGTTTGAAACGAACCGTCTTCCTGCTGTGTCAAAGATGGGTGAATGTGATGAGTTGCCTTTGACTTGTCCTCAGTGACTGAACCCTGGAGAGGAGATGAGAAAAAAAAACAACAAATACATCAGCAACTATTATCAAATCTACTTCCCAAATAATTAGGATTTTCTTGGTTGGACCCAAGCTCACCTGGTGCCTCTTGATGATGTCTTTGAGCTTGCTGACTTGCTTCTGCTCAATTTCTGGCGACAGGTAGACGAGGGGCCGTGTCAGGCAGTTATTCTAAAAGCACACAAACACTTTCAGGAAACCAGTAAAAAGCTAAATGAAGACATATTTAGTCTTCATAACACACACTGAACATGTACAGTCAGCAGCCTTTCTCTACACTCTTGCTCTCACCTGGACCAGGTGTTTTTCAACATTTAGGAACATTTCCACATTCCGGTCCATCCGAGACGGATTCTGCAGGTCAAATCTCCTCCTGATAGTGAATATCAGATAATATGTAATAAAAACCCTGATAAATATCTTCAATCGGTACTCACGGACATACATATTAAATCAATCAAGTTTATTTTAATACCATATTTCAACAACTAATCAGTTCAAAGTGCTTTACATCATAAAAACACAAAAATACAAAGTCATAGAAAACACAGTCAACAACTGGAACATTTTGCCAAGTGCTGTCATTACACATCAATGTTGGGTTGCATTTCAATTATTATGGTTCAAAAGAAACAGTTAACTTACCAGCCCTGCTCACTTTTATACTTGTATACTGATCCCAAGATGTGACAGAGAGTTCCTCCTGCCTTGAAATCAAGGAAACATTTGGCCTGGACGAGAAGAAGAAACAAGTACTGTGTTTTAGTACTTAGGGTATGTGGTTAATGTCCTTTTCACGAGTAAAGAGTGTGTGCTTACAGGTAGCTTGGTAAGAGGAGGATTGTTGACCCTGCGTCCAAACGCATCCTCTTGAAACTGAAGCAGTTGGACCACCAGGCCAGCCAGGGACTTACTGGATGGAGAGTCATTCTGGACATACTGGCGGGACACAGAGACAAACACGTTAACTTATCTCATATTGTTTAACTCATGTTTAATGAAACAGAAATGCTCAAAGTCAAAGTAGGCAGTGATAACATCAAAAAATGAATAGTAAAATTCAAAGGATCAGTGTTTACCACTGCCTATCAGTACGTACATTCCTCAGCTTTTTCTTTAGGTTTAAAGAGTAAGATAGTCAAAACACATATAAAAAATGTCTACAATTGTGAATTCAAGCAAAGAGACCAATGATGGGAATGCATGAAGGCAGTAAACATGCCATCATTTCTAAAAACGTCATGAACTACATGAATAAATCAGAAATTAAGTATCTAAATATATGTATATTTTTTTAACAAAAGCTCTGCTTATAGACAAAATGGAGGTAGAAATGCATCAGAAAGTAGTAATGCTAGGCTCTAAAATACTTTGCAAAGGAATGTAAAGGAATATCTCATTTTGCACTTTTCTGCAGAGATGATCTGGGAAATAAGCTGGTGACTGGAATCAGCAGATTTTCAGCTGGATCTGCCCTGACCAATGACCAGACAGAAGGTAGAACATTTTGTGACCAGTGAAAGCACAAAGCACAGCCAGGTCACCCGACAGACCCCACTCCTCAGTGTGGATGCATTTAATATGTGAAGAAGACTCAAAGTTAGATATTTTTTGTATTACTGATGTCTATTAATCAGAAGGAGAATGGAGATGTGAGTAACAACTGAAAAGGAGGCTGTATTACCAACAAGACATCAAGACATCTTTCCACTTTTTTTCAGGCTGCAAAAGAGCGAGAGAGAGCAAAACCTGCAGCAGTTAACAGGGAGGTTGAACAAAATGCCGCAATGTTGTCCTGTTTTATCCTTTTACCTCCCAGGGAAAGTGCTGGATTATAAAATCTTGGTATTGGGGATCTCAGTGATAAGGTAATGTGTTCCATTATTCAGAACATAAACATATTTTTTCTAATGCTTTCTGCTGAACAGCAACTGTTGCTGATATTAAATGACATTGACTCTGACAAAAACAATTACTGACCACACACAGCAGGAACGCAAAGAAATAGCACTTTTTATTGTCCTTGCATTTTATATTTACCTCTTAGTGAGAAATCCGAATTGGCTAAAATCCGTTTCAGGAGGTTAAATCTTTACAAAATCGAAAGATTGGAAAACATCCACAAAATTATGATCACTGCGTCCCTTCTTAAGATTCATAAATAAAACCATGCAACTCGTAACTAACAAGTAGTTTTTTATTATGAACAGTCAGAACCATATATGGATCCAAATGACTATAAAAACTTTTCTTTTTGGAAAAGGCTGATGAAGGTGCAATTACTAAGCAATAAATAGAATTTGTTTAGGTACATACTGACAGATATTTTCTTATTCAACAATTCTGCAGTTCATAGGATAAACTACCGTCTTTAGAATATTAGTCTGCACACACAAATAAGCTAGTACATAAAATCACATCTTTGTAAACTGGTATTTGTGTATATTTTAACATTTGCTCAAGGATACTTCAAGAGCGTGATATGTCTGTGTGCATAGTGCTTGCCACGATAAGTTGCATTCTGTTTTTCTAGTATCATTTTCCAGGCATAAAATACACGTCGATGACCTTTATTATAAATATAAGCACAGAACTGCTTGTAACAAAGGAATCGCACTTCTTATACACTGCTTATGCATGAGCAAATTACTTCCTATATTAGATTTCTTTTGTGAAACTGTATTAAAAGGCAATAAATATGCCTCCATGTAAATCCAAACATTTCTACGTATTATTTAATTCAAACTTTACCCAGATTACAATCTTTACAGTCCCAGTTTAGTAGTGGGTTAGATTGGGAGCATTAGGGGAACACTCTTTGTTTGGCTAACTGAAGTGGGTGAATGGAGCCTGAACTGGCTGATAAGCGAGTGTG
Organism: Girardinus metallicus; assembly: GCA_903067095.1. Lineage (NCBI taxonomy): Eukaryota > Metazoa > Chordata > Actinopteri > Cyprinodontiformes > Poeciliidae > Girardinus > Girardinus metallicus. Next base: position 11,609 of record CAEGAE010098915.1, read on the forward strand.
TTGACAAAACAAAACCCGCTGTTCTACACAAAATGCAGCTGGGTTTGAAATCTGTACAGTGCTCTAACGGCTGATTTTATTCCTGGATTTAATACCCCAAAAACTGGATGAATGCGAATACAAATGATTTGTACGAAGGCTATCCCGTGACTTTTCCGTTAGCTCCCGGGGCCTTTTATTATACACGATGAGAATGTTTTATTTTTTATTATCTTAACCGAGTAAAGTCTCAAATGTGTTTCTCTGTAATAAAACCCACGAGCAGCGCATCCGACGGACGTTCATGAACATTTCCTAAACAGTGTTGCCATTTAGAAAGCTGCATGAGAAGCCAGGGAGCTAACTGTAGCTAGGCTAGTTTAGTTCATTTCCACTAGCACTCGTGTGAATACTGCGTATATCTATATTCTATTGTATTTTTATAAGGTCACTCGAACTGCATCGTCCTAAATAAGTTTACATGCGTATAAATCAAGAAAGTGTCTCGAGATAGTACTTGTGAGGCTAAACGTAAAAGATGTAGCAGCTCCATTGTGCCAACGAGAGGCGGGCCTTCATAGAAAGCAATGGAGCAAGAGAGCAGCTAGCTCACCTTCTTGTAGTGCTTTCCGATCCAAAGTCGCACCGTCTCAAGCTGAGAAATCGTTTCCGAACTTTCCCAAAATTTCGTAGAAGGACCGCCGTCTTTCTTCCGGGCTACCGCCATTCCGCCGCCGACCAGGCCCGCGGCTCCTCCGCCTGAGCCCGTCCCGCCTGCTGTTGTCGCCGACGTCGCCATTGTGTTTAGCTCGCTGCGTTGCCTTTCTCCTCCAAAGCGTCCCTCACCGTGCAAGTTTTCAAATGATATTGCGCAGCCGCAAAACTCTTAAAGGAAGAGCTCATGGGAAACGTAGGCATAGCCTCAAAGAAGAAGAAATGTAGGCGTTCAAGAATTAGTCACGTTCAACCACTCATACAGCATTTCGGCTGGTACGACTGTTTTTTTACGAAAATACAAGATTGAAAATTAAAAAAAAGTGCAAAAACAGAAACGAGCAATTATGTAAATTCATTTGCAAGGATATTTTATGTGACCAATTCAGAAATTTTATTTTATTTTCATGTCGATGCACAACAAAATGAAAAAGGAGCAATAAGCTCATCTGCCAGTGCAGCAGTAATTTATATGTTATTTAAAAGTGACTGAATTAAATCAAGTCGATTTTCAAAATTTTATGTCAACATTTTAAATTGCATTTGCTTTGCAATTGATCAACAAATTTTCCAAAACACACACAAAATTCTGTTGAATACTTATATTTAATGACATACTCTTGTTTGTGTTAGACTTTATAGACTTTAATAGAGCTTTGATCACAGTTTCAATAGGACGTGTCGGTTAAAGAATATATTATCAGAGTGTATTTTTCAGTCCACCTGACAGCACACAGTGATAATTAACTATATTTTACTGCTTTATCTTAACTTAGAAATCTGAACAGTAAACGAAAGTACTTATTTGGAACCTACAAATGACACACAAAAGAAAGGCATAGAACCTAAAGAGAACAAAAAACAACCTTTAAACTGTCTTTTTTTATTTGCTACTGTGATTTTAAATGTTTATTCATTTTATTCATAGAATGAATTTAAGACCCCAAGTTATACCAAAATCCGGTTGAGTAAAATCTAATATAACCAATAAAGAACTAAAAAAAACAGCGTGTCATACAGTACCAGAGCTGAGAGATAGGTTCAAGAAATGGGGTTTAAGAATTTTATTTTTCAAAAGTTCAAAGCCCTGTTTTTGGTGTGGCGTTACCACTGAGTATAGCTCAAAATGTTCACAAAGACACAGTGTAGTGACTATCATATTTTACACTTCTCGTGGCTGTTTTTTTACATGCACTCAAAGTTTTTATCTCCTTAGAGTCATTTTGTTCCTTTACAATGTCTATTTATCTTTCCATTTCCATTTAGAAAGAACAAAATCCACCAGAACTGTTGAGTAGGGACAGTGGAAAACAGTTTTCCCTTCCTTATTAACACCTGAATAGAACTACTCTTGACCTTACAAAGCCCTGTATCTGGCTCTTGCATAATCAGAAAACAAAACAAAATACAATTTCTGGGTGATACACATAAAAGAAAGGCATAAAACCTAAAAAGAACAAAAAACAACCTTTAAACTGTCAATTTCTGGGTGATGCACACCCAGAAATTGTAAGAGTTATATGGAGGAAACATGACTCCTACACACAGTTTGGATCCTCAGACAGTGTTCAGAATCCTTTTATTTCTGCTTCTTTAAAACAGATCCTGGATGGGACATTTGCTGCTCCCCTCACCATCCTATGTTGGCTCTATGATGAGCAAAGGACTGAAAAATAGGAGGTAAATCAGGATAGATAAGGATTTGTTATCACATATGAGATAAGATATGTTTTATATAAAGGGGGAAAAAACGTGCTGCACGACTATGGATCGACATATTTGTTGCATCAAAATAAAGCCATAAAGTTTGAATTCTCTGATAAGAAATGAAAATACTGTGGGTTAGGGATTTATTTTTCTCACTTCTTGATATAAATCAGTTTTAAAATTCTTCACCGTTGTCCATAACTTATTCATTTTAATTTAAACAGAAATAACCAAGCCTGAAGATGCTTCAGATGAGAATTTGAGTAAAATATTGAAACACATAGAAAACAGGCAATAACTAAACTTCAGGTCAACATCGACAGGTGCTGCACTGATAAAACCCATAAACTGTCTTAAGTTTTTCATTTCAGTCCAGTAAAGCTGGCTTAATTTGACAGGCCTTTGTTTGAGCTATTATGACCTTCACCTTTCAGCAGGACATGACACAGATTTTTTCAATCCTGAAAATGAAAGTAAATGGAAACGTGTGAGAAGCTGCAAATCCCTCACGTGTTTGCAGTAATAAATGTTATCTTATTCTAAGGAATAATCAAAGTCATAATAAAAGTAACAAAGCACATGTCACGATAAGAGTCCTGCACAAATATTCCTTGATTAATAGCGGCTCCTCATTTTCTTCAGTGACGTTTTGACACATCAAGGTACTGGTACCAGAATCTACAGTCTGTAATGTGCATTGAGTTCAGTTTTTCTTTTCACAATTAGATTTTGATATCTGACTTGTGAACTTTCTCTGCAGTGTAAATCAGAACAATGAGACACACTTCAGCTCTACTTCTGCTGCTTCTCCTGGTGACAGCCTTGGCTTATGAATACAGTAAGAATCACCTGCCTTAATCTGAAAATTAAATGTTTTATCTTTTGATTCACTCAGTATCAAAATAATAAACTGTGAGGCTATCATCTTAGTTGCTCATCTAAGTTTCTCGTGTATTTAGTGACAAGAATAAAAAAACCCAGATTGGGATTTTAAGAAGATTTTCTTTCCTCAACACTCAGGGGCTTCCCAGAAATATTTGAAATTCAAGACAGAACATAGAAATGTATATTCATTGATAGAAATTGAGAACACTATACATTTTAATTTAATTTCAGCCAGCCCTGTTTACAACTCAAACTGGGACTGCATGAACAGTAACACATACACACATTATATATACATAAATGGGTGTATTTCTGAACAAAATACATTATTTTATGCCTCCTTTTACCAGTTTGTTTCATGTTGGATTCATATTACTGTGTATTGAAAAACAGCTTTTAAAAGTTAACAGAATATAGATGAAACGTAATCAGAAATCTCACTGTCCTTCTGCAGTACCACTGGTTGCAACCCCCATGTTAAATACCCAGGACTTTAAAGACTTGATGGAACTTCATTCTTTCTGCTTAGATTAGAAACATGTTTTTCAAAACACCAACATACATAGCAAGAACACAAACTGTTTGTGATAGGTGCCACAATAGCTATCATTGTTTCACTGTTTTTTTTCTTCAGAAAATGTGGCTTTACGTGGCAAAGCAACTCAGTCTCATCGGCTCCCATCAGAGTTTAGTGTGGATGCCTACAATGCTATAGATGGAAACCGAAATTCTGATCTGACACGGGGATCTTGCACCCACACTGGACCACAGGCGTACCCCTGGTGGAGAGTGGACCTGCTGGAGTCCTACGTTGTCACTTCCATCTCTGTAACCAACAGAGGAGACTGCTGTGCAGAAAACATAAACGGAGCAGGGATTCATATAGGAAACTCCCTAGAAGACGATGGTACATCAAACCCTGTGTGAGTAAAACCCTTTTTTATTTCAAATGTTTGGAAAGAAAGAGGATCCTTGAATATAAAGTGTTTTACAATTGGCCTAATAAACTGAAATTATATGCATTTCACTTATAAAATGTATATTTATTTTAACAGATGTGTTGTTTTTAATTCTTCAGGATATGATAAATGTAAAAAAACATAAATAAGGTATATAGATGTTTATTATCCACTAAATGATACATAGTATGTAAATGATACAGTATGTAATAGTCTAAAGTTTGTGTTGAATTATTTTTGGTTTTGATTTTATATTGCTTTTTCCCTTTTTTAAATTCCTTGCTGAAAAATCATGGTCAATAGATATGCATTGGTTTGTAGGTCATTATTTTACTGTCTCGACTGTTTTGAAATAAACTCACATTTATCCCACTTTCTCTGTTTTAGGGTTGCTGTAATTTCTAACATCCCACCTGGAAGGACTTTGAGAATAACTTTTACCAGTCCTGTGGAGGGGCGTTATGTGATTGTGTCACTGCCTGGTTTTAACAGAGTCCTTACACTCTGTGAAGTGGAGGTCTATGGTTACCATGCTCCAACTGGTGAGACCTGCATTTATTACTCTCAATATATTATTCAAAAGAAGCTCAAGTTATTTTTATCTCTAATTTTAGGAATAGTATCAGAAGATGAAATTGTGTTTCGCATTTTCAGAGTGTAAATAATCTATAAAGACATAAGAAAGACTATATCTTCAATAGTTCCACAGCAGAAAGAAGTGCAATAGTCAAATATGAAATAACTGCCAGGAACAGATGACGCAGTTACAAAAAAGCATAAAAAATAGGATTGCTTTGCTGCTAACTCCCATCTCCTTCTTAAAGCTCATTCAAAAGCTTTTGTTTTGAATCCATTATAATGAGCGACGCAAATACATCCAGGCACCATACCATTAGAACCCACTTTTCACGGAAGTCAAATTGTATATCAATTCTTATATTTTAAAATCTTGTGTTGCAGGAGAGAATATAGCAATTTATGGAAAAGCTGCTCAGTCGTCATTTCATGCTCATGGCATTGCCTACAACGCCATTGATGGGAATCGTGCTGGTTACTTTGGCAAAGGTTCTTGCATTCATACAGTGCATGAATTCAATCCCTGGTGGCGACTGGACCTGGGAAAAACCCATAAAGTGTTCTCTGTCAGTGTAACCAGCTGCGTGGAAGCCCACTTACGACTTCAAGGAGCTGAAATTCGTATTGGTGATTCACTTGACAACAACGGCAACAATAATCCCAGGTGCTAGTCAGTCCTCCTCATATTGCAATGCAACATATTTTCTGCTTCATCATTTTTTTTCCTTAACAGAACCAATTTTTTTTTTCTAACAGGTGTGCTGTGATCGGAGTCATCTCTCCAGGTTTTACTCAAAACTTTCAGTGCAACGGAATGGATGGTCAATACATTAACATTGTCATACCTGGAAGAACTGAGTATCTCATCTTGTGTGAAGTTGAAGTCTACGCATCAAGATTAGATTAACTAAATAGATCTGGCACTTTTTTAAATGTTGATATTTTTGTAGAAAAACATGTCTTCATCTAATTTAATGACTAGATCTTAATAGTGACAGCTTAAAATCCTTTGGCTAGAACTTGATCCAATCACTTTACTGTACTGCTGCTTTTATGAAAATACTTACTGAAAATTCAAAGAGTAAAAAACAGAAAACAATAATCTTGTTAATTAGTTTACAAGGTGTTTTGTGTAATCAATTCAGTAATTCTTTATTTTTTTTATACTTTGATGCAAATATAATGAGAAAGGACCAATAATATGCCAGAGCAGCAGCAATTTGGTTAGATAATGTAGCATTTATATTTGGATTTAAATATTGATTAATTAAATGAAATCCATTTTGTGGCCTTTATATTTACTTTTTATTTTTTATGTTTATAATGTCGACATTTATAACTGACTTTTGTTCCAAATAAATTTTAACAAATAAATTGTTAACATTCTTTGTGTGGAAATGGCTATTGAAGTGCAAATCTATGCTTAAAGCTAAATAAAGTGCTAGTTTTAGTAAGGTGCAAAAAGTGCTATGCAAGTTAATCAAGTAAAAAAATTTAGTCCCAGTAATGAAAACCTTAAAAAAAAAAAAAAATGTGCACAGATTTTATGTTGTTTTCTAACATGAAAACAACGTTAAGTGAAATGTTTTTTGATTGTTTACTTTTTTATTTTCATATGCTTTATTGTAAAACAACATAAAACACTTGCATCAAAATAACACTTGTTATTTTTAATCTGTGGTTTCTGGTGACAAAAATCACATGACCTGAATATGCACTGACCTATTTGATAAGCACAGAAAAACATGTTTCTGAAACTAAATCGTCAAGTATAAAATAACACGCTAGTGTTTGAAAAAGTAACATCTTTGTGATGGTTAGCATTTTATTATTTTTGACTCATGAAATAATAAATGACCCTCAAACACCAGCTATTTTCTTTTTTGTCTTTTGGCTACAACAATTCTGCATTGCACAATAAGATATTATGAATAGATGAGAGGTAAACTTTCTCAAAAAAAAAGATAATATTGAGGACTATCTCAAGTTCATTGATATACAAAAGCTATATCTGGCTCAAAAAGGTACTCAAAAAATCTTCTACCATGTCTATGGGGAAAATTGGAGACTGAATCAAAAATCTTACCAAGGCAGCAAAGTACAAAGCAGAGGCTTTAATTCAGCCAAAATTAAAGTTTTAGGCTGAGCAATGCAGTGAGACCAGCTGTTTCTGGCTACGTTGGATTTGGAGGACCTTTCCATATCGGGTCCAAGTTATTCCTCCTTTCCTTTGCTGCTCTGCCAGTGTCAGCCATCTGAGGTCATTTACAGGGCACCCAGCATTTTGCTGACTCTGCAAAATGCTTTGTGTAACTCATTTCTACGAGTTACACACATGAAAATTCAGCTTTAAGAAGTTTCTAAGGAAATAACTTCTAGAAGATCTACAGGAACCTTGACATAATCTGTGCATGGTATATGACTAACCAAGCCTTAAGTTGGCTGTTTCTGTACAAATGTGCAATTCTTCAAATCCAATTTTATGCCATATTAAGTTGTGGTCATGCATCACCCCATTCTTTTTTCATATTTTGCTATAAATTCATGAATCAATGTTGAATCTTCAAAACATCAATCATGTGTTCCAGGAAATATATGGCTATCATCACACTGCACTTTACTGTTCACTTGGCATTGCAATTGTAGCACTATCTTTATTGTAGTATTTTATTTCTACTGAAAGATGTGTCCAGGAAGTCTGAGAATGTAATTTCTCAAACTATACCAGTAAATCACATTTAGGACACATATAAAGATGTGCTCAACAGAGCAATATATTTCTGGTAATGGCTTTGAAATACTATATGAAATGCTGTATAAAGCTATATCCTTAGTATGTCATGTATTGCTAAAGTCTTCACTTCATCAGATCTTTATCAGTCGGTCTGTGTGTCCAGAGTTTCGAACGTGGTTTAACAGTTACTATAAATTTTGCCTTCAACTGGCAATGCCTGACCTACTTCTTTGAAAGAAATGAACTTTATCCAATTTTAACAAATAAAAAAAGTTATAGGTGGTGTATGATTAATCAGTGGTGCCTGTGTTACATAAAGATGCCCATATAAATATCCTTCATGAAGTCAGGCCTTCATTTTCTTCTGAGATTTTTGAAAGCCAGTGTACATACTGACCATTGGATTACCAGATTAACCAGTTCTGTAAACTACACTGGTAATTGGTTTTATTAGTTGTTTGTTTTATTGATGTGACCATTTCTAGGCAAAGTTTTTGTGAACTTTTTCTGCTGTGTACAATGAAACTCATTTCAGCTGTGCTTCTGCTGCTTTTCGTGGGGACAGTCTTCTCTCTTGCATACAGTAAGAATCATCTGCCTTTGTGTCTACAATTAATATTTTACACCATGAAAGTCCGCTGATGTAGTTCAGAAATTTCAATAAGCTACGACAGGAGGATCTCAGTTGTTCAGCTGAGCTTCTCGTATATGAACAATCCGGTTTGTACTGATATCTTTTGTAGGGTAAAGATGCTCAATTTTCTGAGGAACTAGATGGAGATATATTTTCTAAAATACCCAGACTCAGCTTTATTGTCAATGTTTTTGTGCATAAACACACAATTTATTTTTTGTTGTACACCTCACAACATGCAAATATGAAAAAATAAATTAAAGAAACAGAAATTAAAGAACATTACGTATATGGATGTAATGTTATTTAGTACATATATATACACATATGCTAAGCTAACTAATGCAAAAGTTCTTACTTTTTTCTCTGTCAAGGAAAGAATCTCACACCCACACTATTATTTTGGATTGCAAAGTCATACCAATAACAAACCAGGGATCTAAGAACTCTAATTCCCTCACACAGTTAAAAAAAATCTTCTTTTCTTAAACTGGCAACAGGATTAAATATGAATCTCGGATTAAATGTGAAGACACAGGTTATCTGTCCTGTGTCCCCATGCCAACCTTTAAAAGCCCTACCTTTTCAAACTGAAGTTGTTAGAGAACTACTCTCAATAACATTTCATAAAACCATTTCATTACTTTACTTTCTTTTGCTTCCAGAAAATGTGGCTTTACGTGGCAAAGCAACTCAGTCTCATCATTTCATAGGAGACTTGGACAGTCTTGTGGATGCCAGCAATGCTATTGATGGAAACCGAAATCCCAATCTTGCACAAGGATCTTGCACAAACACTGGAGAACAAGCATATCCCTGGTGGAGAGTGGATCTGCTGGAGTCCTACGTTGTCACTTCCATCTCTGTAACCAACAGAGGAGACTGCTGCTCAGAAAACATTAATGGAGCAGAGATTCATATTGGTAACTCCTTACAGGATGACGGCACATCAAACCCAGTGTGAGTAACACAGATACACATTTTTTTATCCCCTTCAAATGCTACAGTAAATTTGTGGGGATAACATGCAGTTGGCCAAATTTCCTTAGATTTACCAATTGCCTTAGTAAACGGAAATTGAATGCATTGTTTTATAACTAGGATCAAATTGAAATGTGCACTACGTAATGAACTTTGAATATGTGTATATGATTTGACTGAAATGACTAAATTTTTATTGGATCTGTTAGTTTTATAAAGTGCTTTGAGACTATTTTAATTGTGAATCAGCAATATAAATAAACTATTGAAATTAACCAAAATTAACACTATTTCACATTGAAATATGGTTGCAGGTGCTTCATGTATTCACTTTTTTTTTTTTCCAACCTATCGGCTAGAAGGTTGTCATACCTGTTTCAATACGTCATTAAATAATTTTAGACTTCTTTTTATTATCTACTACATGGAAATATGGTTTTATAACTACAGCAAATCTCTACCAGATTTACAGACAAAGAGGTCACTTGAAGTAATTATGGTTTGATCAGGGGTCATAATCTACAATACTTTACAGGTCAGCTGGCCCAAACAAGGCAGACGTGATAGTGTGAAGTTCAGAGTAACACTGCTGTTTTACTAACTATCGCATTGCTTAAACGGGTCACTAGTGTTTGCTAAGCTACTTCGCTTGCTTGGTTTTTCTTCTGGAAACTGATTCCAGTGGAGTTAATTTTGTTTTTCATCAACCTAATTTAAAGCAAAAATACGATTTTTCTCTGATTCTCTCTGTTTAGGGTTGCTATAATTTCTCACATCCCACCTGGAAGGACTTTGAGAATAACTTTTACCAGTCCTGTGGAGGGGCGTTATGTGATTGTGTCACTGCCTGGTTTTAACAGAGTCCTTACACTCTGTGAAGTGGAGGTCTATGGTTACCATGCTCCAACTGGTGAGACCTGCATTTATTACTCTCAATATATTATTCAAAAGAAGCTCAAGTTATTTTTATCTCTAATTTTAGGAATAGTATCAGAAGATGAAATTGTGTTTCGCATTTTCAGAGTGTAAATAATCTATAAAGACATAAGAAAGACTATATCTTCAATAGTTCCACAGCAGAAAGAAGTGCAATAGTCAAATATGAAATAACTGCCAGGAACA